>JAJIZL010124737.1:70543-86187 GCA_023969395.1 Amblyomma maculatum | reverse complement strand
AAGCCTCCTGGTTCCCCTTTTCGGGGTCTTTCTTACGCTGGCCCTCGCTCTGCTGTGTTCGCTCCCCCCCCCCCCCCCCCGCCCCCCCCCCCCCCCCCCCCCCCCACCTCCCCCCTTCCTTAAAACGGCGACAGGCGACACGCCGGCTTTGGTTCTTTCCAACCCCACAGGACTCGTTCAGGCATCCCGCCGTATCGGCTGTCGCGTAGGTTCGCGGGCGGCGCGCCCTTCTTTAACTTGCGTTCGGACTACTCTGCTTTTTTTCAAGCACTTTAACGAGACAAAAATACATGGGCCCAAGTGGGGCGCGTGCATTCTTCCCCTGTCCATTGTCCGGACAGCGAGTTTCCATATTAACGAGGCATAAATACATTGAAAAGGTTTCGTCCCCAGAAAAACTGTCCATAATTCGGGCCGTCCATATTAACGGGGGTCATATTAACGGGGCACGACTGTATTGATGTTGAAGAGAGTTGTGCTCAGTGCAGATTCTTGCTATTAAGCCTGTGGCACCAAACGATAGCCGACATATTTTATACCGCGTGTCCAAGCTAACTTCAGCCAAGGGTAAAAAATAAACCATTTGAGATGGGCCAAAGAAACCACTTGCTGACAGCCACCTGGCGCACCGAGTCTGAACAAAAGGAAGACTTCGGGAAAGAAAGCTTCGACTGTTTGCGTGATCTTGAATACTACCACTGGCTGAATAAAGCAGACAGCTGAGATTAAATTAAATTCAATTCCGCATAGTCATGGTATGTCCTTGGATCTCTAGCTGGTACATTTATTTAATCATTTATTCATCCTTCATATCATACCCTACTGATGCCCTAAGACAATAAATATTGATTAAAAAAAAAACCGGTGCAGGCAATTTTTCATTTTGCAATTCTAATTTATTAAGTATTTCTTTCAAATAAATGTGATTTGCAAAGTTGGGGAGGCCCTTCAGAAACCCTCATTTCATTTATTCCCGATAAAGAAAACCTCACGTGCATAGTTTTTCCCACCTCTTTAGAAAGCCCGCAAAATAAAAAAAAAATATCACGTGACTGACGCATTCATCTGCTACGATATTGTGGTGCTCTCAACCGTGCATGGTTTGAGTGACAGAAATTAGCTGCGGCCGTGACTCAACAGCCCAGTATCAGTACAGGCTGTTAGTTTTTGTATTTCGCGGGCTTTCTTTAGAGCTTGGAAAAATGATGAGGCTCTTTATCGGAAATAAATGAAATGGAGGTTTTAGAAGGCGCTCTCAAATTCTGCAAACCCACTTTTTGTCTAAAGGCAATAGTTAGTAAATTAAAAAATAATTACTAATTACTTAAATTTAAAAAAAATTGCCTGGAGTGAGCCAGTTGGCTGGCAGCTGTATACAATTGTGATCTCTCTATCCTACCTCAAATCCTATTTCAAACTAACCGTGAGAAAGGCTTTAATATTTTTTTGAAAAGAAAAAGATAAGTCACATGTATTAAACTTGGCTAATTTTACTCATTTTAAGGACAACAGAGGCCTTTTGTACCCTTCAAGTGATACCAGTTTGTGGCTGACCTTGAGAATGTGTTTACAACCTGCTTCAGCCTAAATTCAAGCAGACAGCTTGTACTCAGTATGCTACTGGCCAAGCAAACCTGCTAACTTGGATGCTCTGACCACTGTCAAATTGGTACAGCTGAAATCACTGCTTAACTACCCGCATGCACTTTTTCACAAAATGCATTAACCAGCGCAATGTCAAGCTTCAAAGCACTTGAAAATGAGCAGATGGATGCTCTTAGGACTGTTTGTGTAGTCAATAATTTCACAAAACAACTCATTGTTGATGGCTTTTGCCCCATGCACTCAAATAAAATTAAACAGCAGTGGAGAAGCCTTGTGAAGTACCTAAACAAAACTGCTCTGCCCTCCTCATGTATGTATTTTTGGCATATATGTTATGCATATGAGATGATGAAAGGATTTTAACACCTGGCTTACAGCGATGATTTATAACAGATATTGTTGCTGTGAACAGAGAATAATGGTGACGCCACAGAATATCGCCGGCTGATTCGTTTCAAAGCGTAGGATTTTTTTTCATGACCACTTTGTCAAAAAAAAAAACAACAAATGTAACAGCCTGAAGCTGCTCCTCACTTTACCAGTAGGCAAATTTCCTAACGCTAAGCAGATATCACGCTAAAATGAGCATTCCTGGTTACCAGTGGATACCGAATAGCACAGTGTAATATAATCATCATTATTGGCTAAAGGTATAGTTACTGCGGCGTGGTTGGAGAGATGCGAGAACCCGTGCGTGCGCACGATGCCTGGCCACTCTGCTACCAGTCTGCTGCTGACAGCTAAGTTGGCTCTGTAATAAAGCGGGCTCTGCAGGGCTCAGAAAAATACCTGACCCATACAAATTAATGTGCTGTAATGATTTACAATGCGCAATAACTCGTCCCGCATGAGCTGTAACAGACGCCAGCGAAATAAGAGCGCTTTCACCCTAGTGCAACGGTGAAAACCCGAATAATGTCAAATGAAAAACGCCTTCTATCATGGGTGGAGGTCCACATACGTCGGCATAGGGAAAATAATCACCACTTTTACTGAATAGGCGCACAAAAGCATCGGTACTATGTCGCACTATTGCAAGAAAGCATTGAAAAGTCAACTAGTAGATGTTGCAGTGGCGCCATCTGGCGGCGTCAATGAAAAGCGGCGTGCCCGAGCGTCGTCGTTCGCGCCACTAAAAAGTATTCTAGTTCACTGTAGCGGCAATGAAAACTATCGTGAGGCCTACGAATGGCTAGTGGATTGGCTTTGTTCAGGCTATAGTATTGGCTACAAAGAATTTGCCCCAGTGGATATTCATGTCTAGATTTTTTTCTGTTTAACTAAGGGCAACAAGTAGGCAGTGTTTCAATTAATTGAAGAATTTTACTATTGCAGTCATAAGAGACCAACCAGATTACCCTACTTAATTGCGTTTATTCATAATTTTCGTTTACTAATGTTTGTTGTATTTTAAACCCTTAGACTCGCACCTGCTCAGTGCAGTGAGGTTACAAAATGCAGTGTATGCAGTGATTCAGGGTATCCTGACAAAGCATTATCCATCCAAGAGTTGATCGCTAGATCTACAAATGCTAGCCAGGCGGTTCCAATGACCAAAATACAGCCATGTCGATCACTCTGTTTGAACTAACTCATGGGTTTCCATCGGTTTTACTGCTGTACACCATGCTTATTCAGTGCTGCCACAGCTATACGGAAATCTACGCTGGTAACATTAAACACAGCAAAGCAAGAGTATAGCAGTGGGTTGTGTTTATCTTGGATAGCCGAGAAGCAGGTTTTGCTGTCAGCATTTGGTAAGTGGTGCGAGCATGTCCGTACATCCTGTGACATAATCACTGAATGAGCATTGTGGAGGCCAAGCTGTCAAGCGTAGTTTCAAACATATTACTTACTACTACTTGTCCACTTTACACAATTTTTTCTGTGCACCACAGGGATATATTCCTGGTGCAGGTTGTCATTTTCAGTGTTTCATGGGGAAACTATGCTGGCTGAACACGCCACAGTAACAGAGCTCTCGACGGACGTCTTACACATTGCACCTTGGCGTATATTGAAGCTTGTTAGGGTTGTGTGGGACAAAGTTTCACAACCCCTGCTCTATGCTGTCATTAAATCGAATGAAAGCTATTGTTGACGGCACCAGTGGCCAGCAACAGTAAATGGCGTCTTCACTCTGCCTGTAATCCATGAAAGACCCTGGCTAGCAGCTCCAGCCATCGTAATTGTTTGTAGAGAATTTAACTGGTGGTTAGTATAGGAAGGTCAAAACTAGTCCGCATTCAGGTGTTCCTCAATCTTGGGCATACAACCAGAAATAGTCTGTTCACGTGCTGGTAGGCCTCTCTGGCATGCAGCTCTTCCTTGCTGTGCTCTGTTACTAAGGGGAGAATGTTGCATCCTGTGCGCAGTACCCCAGCCAGCACACTCAAGGCCCGCCGACACCAGCTCCTGCCGGCTGATCCAGGCTTTGTAGAGGTGGAAGACTTTGCGCCATCAGCACGCAAGACGCCTGGTCGTCGACAGGCGAAGCAATGATCTCTTTTATTTCTTGTGTCATTTACTTTTACCTGCGGAAGCCTGTAAATATGTAAAAATTTGCAAATCACTTTGCATGCAATTTTAATTTTTATCCTTATATGTTGTATCACTGGACAATGCTGATGGCCTGCTCAAATTGCACATGTCATTTATAATGTGGCAATGGGAAGATGTCTTCTCCAGGGGTGGAAGCGCTGCTCCATCTGCTCCATTCTTCTTTTCCTGCTCCATCCTGCTTCAAAATGCAATATTAAAGTTTGAGAAACACTATCACCAACCAAAAAATATCTATTGAATATTTATTTCTCGGGGGCGACAGGAAGGGCCTAGTTGGTCCTGAAACATAGGGTTTTAATAAATATTTATGGTTGGTGATAGCGTTTCTCAAACTTTTGTTTCAGGAACCCACCAGGCGGATTTCCGCCGAAGATGTTCTCGTTCAAAATGCAATATTGCTCCTAAGAGCTGCCACAATGTTTTACTATCAAATTTAGCTGAACACTACTGAGCAGTGCTCGAAACATTTGCACTTTCAATTTGACAGCTGTATTGTGGAAAATTACTCCAATCATTATTTTGCCCTTAAATGCCTTTGGGTAGAGTTTTCTGTTCACTGCTATTTTAGTTGATTTTGGCTCATCATCCAGATTAGCTCGTCCGCTGCTGTATATATGTGGATTCACGGGATTGATTATATCGCAGACCCTGGGGATGAACTGTGCATCACATGGCTTGAAGTCTCAGATTCAGGGAAATCAACTCCTAAGGTGTTCTTTTTTTTCGCTGTAATTCTTCATGTGAAAATCCTTGGCATGCGGATGGTCCTCAGAATTCACTACACGTCACTGATTCGCCCCAAACTGCATCAGTCTTGTGAAACCACCTTGTATAGCACGTGCCTGTTCCCAAATCCTTTTTATATATTGGACTGTCATTCATCTAAATGGCTAATTTATTTGTCGTGTCATGGTCATGTCATCATTAGAGATTGTGTACAGACCTTTAAAAGCACCCATATTTCCTGTTTTCCCAATTAAGCCTAAATTTGGCTTTGAGGTTAAGAAGCATAGCACAACCGTTTAGAATTTAATTTTCTGATGTAGGAATGTTTGTTTTCATAGTATTTGGCACCTACAAATTTTGGTGTTAGTTGCAACTGCTGGCCGTCCCATCATTGGGGAGCGTGATACCAACTGAGATGTATGGGGAGTCTTTGTATTTGCAGTTAGCTCAAAGATGGTTAAACAGTATAGTGGCACTCGGCAGTGTTTACGACTGCCAATGGCAGTGCCAGTGTAGACAATCCCTCAACAACGAGAGGACATTCAGTGTGATGTCACCAGGCTTGTTATTTGCGTAATGCAAGTCCTGTGGGAAGAAGGCACACCTCAGCCATATTGCACGGACCTGCCAGCAAAGTCTCCATAGACACACAGCTGTTGATGGAGCCACCTTTGACAGGCTCGGATCTCTAGGGCTGACAAGAGCTCGTCGAGAAATCTGGGGCACTGTCCTTTGCCAATGGAGTCCCGAAATACTCCACCCATCTTCTGAAATTCCATTCCTGGTTTCAATAACTGAAACCATTCTTTACTACTGCAGTTAGCATAGTGCAACGATAGAAATACTGCCGATTCTCGTCATCTTGTTAAACCTGCTTTATGAATACTTTCCAGCAACAACTGCATGGATTGTGAGGTGGCCAGGATACTTCACGAGCCTGCTTATAATTGACTACATGTGTGACAAAAAAGTGGTGTAATAAATAATTTCTCATTTTCATTTCGTTCCCCTGCCTGTTGCCAAGTAAAGGGATAAGGTACTGCTCAACACTTACAATTCAGTGAAGAGCTGTTGCCTGTGGCCTCTCCCTTTGCTGTTTAACATTCTGAGCGTGCTTTTTATCCGTTAGCGCAGTCGCAGGTGATGGCTTCGCAATGGTTTGGACTCTGTCAAGAGTACAGGCCCGATGCTTCCCTCTTGCACTTGTGATATTATTGCTACATTCTTCTGGCGAAGGTGTTCAGTTTGGCAGGAGCGCAACCTAGCGGCTTCTGCTACTACCATACATTCGGCTGGGTTTTACCCTTATATTGAAGCCATTTTTTCATCCTAGTAAGCAAGCCAAATCCCAGCCGCTGACTACAGCTCATCCAATGACACTGCGCGACCTTCACTGGTGCAGCCTCAAAGGCGCCAAAGCCTTGTGGAGTTATGTTTCATTGCTCTTATGATTGCACGTGGCGACTGGAAACAGGTGGACTGACATACCATCGGAATGACTACACAGTGAAAAACAATTTTGTCTACATAGAAATTGAAATGCAGCCTTTCAGACGATTTCATGCGGCACATCGGCTGACATAACCGGAGAAACACGTCATATATGTTATCGAACACCAAAGCTTTGCTGCCTTCTTGAATGTGGCACATCATACTCTCGCAAAGAGAGACTTAGAGGGTGGTAGATAAAATTGGCAAAAATCAGGCTTAACTTACGGGCTGAAATGAGCAATAGCTTAAGAGTGCCGCTTACGTACCTACCCACTAAACAAAAGGTGTGGCTCGTAGTATGTATCACTTTTCCATGTGAAAGTTGCAAATTTTTTTCTGGAGTATAGGTGAGTTTCTTGTTTAGCCTAGTTATTTTTTAGTGAGCGTTCTTAGACGCGTCGTTATACCATCTTGCATATATATCCACTGTGCGCCAGCTTTGCAAGTTTGGGCTACTTCTTTCTGCCAGCCGATGTAGACCATGCATTTGGCTTCTGCAGGGAAGGAAGTCCTTGAAATGGTCTGCAGAACACTGAGGGGGTTCTGCATTGTAGCCGTAAGCTGGATGGACAATACTCGATCCCAGGTGAGCAAGTAGGAAGGGTGAGCAAAGTGCAGGCGAAGAATATGCCCAAGGTATGCTAAAGTGTCATCAGAGTAAAAATTCCGACGCAATTTGTAAACATTTTTTCGGTGCCTAATAGGAACATTTTTTCATGAACCTTTAATAAATGTATGCCTGGTGCATCTACTGAGCTAGAGAAATTAAGACCTGCCTAAAAGTATTTTGTTTTTTCTAATATAGTTCTGATAAAGGAAATGCCAGGGTTCCGATGTATTTACGTCATGAAAAGACTGTGCGCTAGTGCAATTATTCTGGTTCAGTCAATAATAAAGAATATGCATTGCTGTGAATTTTTTTTGTTCTGGTGGTAGGTTTTTGTAATTGTACCTTTCTCAATCTGCTGCTTTACAAACTTGATCATTTTTTGTTGCTTAAAATATGCCCATTAATTTTCAGCAAAAATTGTGTACTTGGCTCATTCTTTCAATCGCTAATAGAATCGGGACAACCTTAGACTTCAATCAAGCAAATGATCAAGCAGGGTTTCGGAAACGGTACTCTACTATCATATCGATACCATCAATCAGGTGACAGAAAAATGCTCAGAATATAACCAGCCCTTGTACATAGCATTCATTGATTACGAAAAAGCATTCGACTCAGCTGAAACCTCGGTGATGCAGGCATTGCGAAATCGCGGGGTATACGAGCCGTACGTGAAAGTGCTGGAAGATATATATAGTGGCTGCATAAAGTAACAAAATTCCCATAAAGAAAGGTGTTAGGCAAGGAGACACAATCTCCCCAGTACTATTCACAGCTTGCTTAGAAGAAGTATTCAGAGACTTGGAATGGGAGCAGTTAGGGATAAGGGTAGATGGAAAATACCTTAGTAATCTGCGATTTGCTGATGACATTGCCTTGCTAAGCAACTCGGGGAATGAACTGCAAATAATGATTGATGACCTAGACAGGAAAAGTAGAAAGGTAAGCTTGAAAATCAATATGCAGAAGACTAAAGTAATGTTCAACAGCCTCGGGAAGGAACAGCAGTTTACATTAGGTAGCGAAGTACTGGAAGTAGTAGGCAAATATGTCTACTTAGGACAGGTAGTAACAGCAGATCCGGACCATGAAGAGGAAATAACAAGAAGAATAAGATTAGGATGGAGCGCATTTGGCAAGTACTCGCAGATTATGACTAGCAGCTTACCGGTATCACTAAAGAGGAAAGTATATAACAGTTGCATCTTACCTGTACTCACCTATGGCGCTGAAACGTGGAGGCTAACCAAGAGAGTTCTACTTAAGTTGAGGAGAACCCGGAGGGCTATGGAACGAAAAATGGTAGAGGTAACATTAAGAGATAGAAAGCGTGCAGAGTGGGTCAGAGAAATAACTCAAGTTACCGACATTCTAGTGGAAGAAGAAATGGACATGGGCAGGACATGTAGTGCGAAGAGAGGATAACCGATGGTCGCTTAGGGTAACAAACTGGATTCCAAGAGAAGGAAAGCGTAGCAGGGGGTGGCAGAAAGTTAGGTGGGCGGATGAGATTAAGAAGTTCGCAGGGGTCAAGTGGATGCAGCTAGCACAGAACCGGGTTAAGTGGAGAAATATGGGAGAGGCCTTCACCCTGCTGTGGGTATAGTCAGGCTGATGATGATGATGATGACTTGGCTCATTTATAAATAACGTAGCCAAATTTCAAGTTTGTTTTGACATAAATTGAGAAACGTCGATGTATCCTTACCCACACCTCACGGGGTCATTTTACTTTAGATACACGGCACGACTTTATAGAGGGTTTAGTACGTCTGGCAACCGTGAGCGGCACGCTGATCCCGCTCTGGCCGCCATATTTTGTTTTCTCCATCCGTTCGCTTCGTGTCCGTCCGTCAGCGCTCGCCGTTCTGTTCGCGCTTTTCACGTTTTAACCTAGTGTGCTGTGCTTGGAACTCTCTTCGGTCCCTGGCGGTTTCTGTTAGCGACGCCTAGAAGCGTATTTTGACAGCCGAGACGTGGCGGGGCCCACCGGCCGCGCTGCCGAGCGCAGTTACAAATTGCTCTACGAGTCGTGCATGGGCCCCTCAACAATCCGCAGCGTCATCCCTATCCAGGTACCGTATCCAGAGTTCTGTAACGTGGATTTTTTTTTGTCTGTGTGCCTTTTCTGTTTACTTAAACGACTATGAGAGATCATCGCTAGTTTGTTTGCTTGGTTTGCGCAATCACCGTCGCTCATCCCACTGGAAGGCACTTGGTTGGTGAAACGAGCGAGGATGCATTTTATTTTATGATAAAAGGATCGTGCGTAATTTGACGTAAGGTGGACTGGCGCTTAGCTCTTTCCTCCCCATGCCTTCGACGCAGTAGTTGGCATTAGTCTCGGAAATAATCGGGGGCTGCGTAAAAAAAAAGTGCCATGGTAATTTGTGCTTCCAGTGATTGAATATTGATTGGTGTGCGATAGGCGATGAGTTAATAAAATCTTTGTAATTAACTGCTCAATTGATGAAATAAAGAAACAAAAAAAGAAAAATTGGGAAGTAAGGGTTTAAAAGTGTCAGAATGAAAAACCAGGGCTTGGTGATGCTAAGGAAGAAAATTTAGAATGTGTAATTAATTGAAATAATTGACTGTGTTCAAAAGTGTGAAATTGCTCAGATGGAAAGCCGATTGTTGCTGACGCATGCGTATTGGTGTATAAAAATATAAAACGTCAAATAAAATAAAAATTAAGAAATGATAGAAATATAACATACATAACATATAACATACTACACTTGTTTGTAGTATGTTATTTTGATGAATTCATATTTCACTGCATTGTATTCTTTTCGCCCCTCCTGCTAGGGCCCAGTTAGGGA
Source organism: Amblyomma maculatum (assembly GCA_023969395.1). Lineage (NCBI taxonomy): Eukaryota > Metazoa > Arthropoda > Arachnida > Ixodida > Ixodidae > Amblyomma > Amblyomma maculatum. The sequence goes on along the minus strand of JAJIZL010124737.1, from coordinate 76,368 downwards.
ATGCAGTATTTGGTAAATAAAATAAATAAATAAATAAAAGAGCTAAAATGTAACACGTGAAGAAAGAAAACATCGTGCGTGTGTGTGTATGAGAGACGCTATCGCGTTATATACCTTTAACGGCGGAGCTTAAGTGACCCCCTAATTTTTCTATATCGATGTGATATAATATAAATCTGATTTTTTTTTAACACAGCCAGTTGCACAAAGCACAAACACTTCGCAGTAATGTGAGTTGACTTTTCAAATTTCTTTTCGTTTCAGCCGAGTTCGCGCTCCTCCTCCGAGTTCCTCGAAGCTTCCAATATCAGCGCTTTCATATGAGATTACGGCTTCAAATGTTTACTTTCTGACAGAGGGAATAAACAAGAAAACGACCTTTTTAAAAATTCCAGTGAATTTCAGGCAGCTGTGAATTAGCGAACCATCGGGTGACTCGAAAAAAAAAAAACAAATGTGAAGCGCACGCTTCGTTATTTCGTGCGCACGCTTCGTTCGGGGGCTGGCAGGTATAAAACCTGAGCTGCGCGCTCTGGACGTAGACCGGTCGAAACAGGCTGCACGTGAGCATGTTACAACACACTAATGGGATGTCATCTTTTCCTCCTTTTCTAGACGCCGCGGGTTTGGCAGCCGCTTGCTTTTGCAGCGTGAAACACGCACCTTGGCTGCACTATAGACAGCCATATTGCTCTCTGCACCAAGCAGTACCATTTCGCACGACTGTGAAAATAGTGCCGGTAATCATGCCCGTGTCTTAAAAACAATTCACAATGGTAAATGCAACCTACCTACAATATGTTTCAAACGTATTTGCACAATAGCGTTCGTTATACATGCATTGCTCCTTCTCCCGTGTCCTCCTTCGCAGCATAAGCTTATCCTTCAAGTTCACAAGGCTCCATAGCGCTCAAAACAACCTGCTGTTTTAGGTGTTAGCACATTCTGTGAGCAAGCTCCCAGTCAGAGGGACGTGCAGTAATGCTTTACATGATGCAAGTGACCCTTGTAAAGCCGATTAGGACTGCAAACGAACGGTCGCATACACGCGTATACCTTGATTCCGTGCGCGTCTACGACGGTGCGCTGGCTGCGGAAGGGCACGCAACAACATGCTGGCATCATTCCGAGTAGAGCTTGGAGCTAACAGCGACTGCTGTGATGTTAAAAAATGAAACAATCGCTTGCGAGCATTCCAATGCAGTTTTCGGTGCATGCACGGGTTCTACGAAGGCGCACGTTGACAGCGTACTCGAGGGAGGAGCGGGCGGACTGAACAAAACATGGCCGGCGCGCAGTTTCTGTTTCTTTCACTAGATGGCGCTAACTTTTGTAAAGCCTCTCGAATGTAATGGTATCCATCCGGAAGTTGGTGCAGGCGCAATCACTCTTCCTGAAGCTCTGGGGTTTAGAGATAACAGTGGCCGGGTGAATAAACCGGCGGTGGAAACTAGCAAAAAACGACTGGAAGATTGGTGGCTTAAAAGCAGAGAAGTGACATAATGTTAGTAATGTAGGAACAAAGTTTAATAAATAGAATGATGGTTTAGTTAACCATTCTAAATCAATAATTAAGATATAAGGAGAAAAATGAGCATGATAGCTACTGCTACCACCCCGTTTCAAAGGGGACGCTCCTATATTCCATCCATCCATCCTCTATTGGGAGGGGATGGGGAGACGCGCATGCGTCTGCGCGCTGTACACAACGCATTTATCTGCACAACGCTTGCGAACCGGCTGCGATAATTTAGCAGGACATTAGATTCATTGGCGAGGCGACGAATCAACCCATGAAAATAAAGAATGAATCAAAACATTAGCAAAAAAGCTGAGCCACGGATACTTGGGAAGCCTCTCAACAATCGGGGTTTTTTAGTGGGCTGAAACAAATGAAACAAAACGAAAAGTTGCAAATAAAGCAGCTGACCGCCGCCAAGTTACGCAAAAGCTCAATCGTGCCCAGAAGTTTTCTTCCTCTGCACACACGCGGGCACTGACCCCACGCAGTCGACTATCACTCCAGTCGCAGCTTCTGGGTCAGCTTAGTGCTGAGGTCACGATTTTTGGCGCGCTTTTTAGGAGCAACAAAAGGACTGCTGCAGCTGAGGCTCTAAGGGAGCACTTCAGGTGAGGGTCAAAGGAAGCACCTTTGCAAGACAAACAGAACCACCCCTTTGCAGGCTGCGAGGTTCGAAACTGGGTTTGGGCCCACTGCGGAGGAGGGGCGCGCAGCGGGGTTTACGGAGCTTCTCCCAAACGCACACCCCTGAAAAAGCCGAGCGCCAGGCTGGGGGACGCTTGTACCCATTTTTACCGGTGGGTGTCCGGCGGTGGGTTTCGAACTAACCACCTCCCGCAGCCGAGACGGGCGCTCTAACCATGTCAGCGCACTTTAAAGATCCCCAGGTGGTCGAAATTACTCCGTAGCCCCCACTATGGCTCCTCTTTCTCTCAACCGAAATGATTGATTTGATTGATTTATAGGAAGAGAAGGCGCGGTAACTGTCTCACTTGTTTTCTGGGGACACCTCAACCGCGCCGTAAGGGAAGGGGGAGAGAGAGAACTTTATTTGCCCCAGATGTGAATTAGGGCAGAGGGGTCCTGTGTGGCCCCCAGGTGGGGGCGACATCCTGGGCCCACGAAATGAGTGAAAGTTGTGTGTTCCTGTCTGGCTTGGTAAGGAGTTGGTGCCAGCTTTCCGCAGAGGGAGCTGGCAGGAGGGCCCTTGGGGGCGGGTAATTTACGCATCCCCAGAGGATGTGCGCCTGAGTGGCGGGTTCTCCGTTACAATTTGGACATGCGGGGTCGTATTCCCCGTTAGTAATTAGTGATAGCCTGGAGTGACTAAAAATGAGTGTGTCTGTAATCTGCGTAGCAGGGTGGCTTGTGCTCGGTCGAGGTCGGGGTGGGGAGGCGGGAAAAGGCGTCGCGTCTCTGTGTAAATTGGTAATTTCGGCGAAAGTCTGGGGGGCTTCAGTGAGTGCGTCTAGATGCGTGAGACCGACCGCCCGGATTGTTAATCCTCGGGCAAGTTGGTCGGCCCCATCGTTTCCAGAGTTGCCCGCGTGGGCGGGTACCCAGACTAGGTTAATTTTGTGGTCGGGAGTGCAGCCGCGCAGGATGCGTGCAGCAGGAAGGCAGATGTAGCCTGCCGAGAAATTTAGAATCGCTCTTTTTGAGTCACTAAGGACTGTACGCGTACGCGGGTCAGCGATGGCCAGCGCTATAGCTGTTTCTTCCGCTGTGGTGGGGGAGGAGGCACGCACCGTGGCGGCGGAGATAAGTGTAGATTGCGGCGTGGTAGCACAGGCCACATATGTTGTTGCATCTTGCCTTGCCGCGTCCACGTATGTTGCGTGTTCATCGGTATGGTAGGTTTCATCGAGTGTCCTGGCTTTGTGCTGACGGCGCGCGTCGTGTCAGCCAGGGAGCATGTTTTTTGGTAGTGGTTTGACAACGAGGCGGCTTTGTACACATGTCGGGAGGGGTGCTGTGGGATGGGGATCGCCTATTGGGTTGACGTTTAACCGGTCAAGGATGAGACGGCCGTGATTTGTCCTGGAGAGGCGATGAATTTGGGTTGTCTTGTGTGCCTCTATAAGTTCGGAAAGAGTGTTGTAAATCCCCAGTTGGAGGAGGTGTCGTGTGCTAGCGTATTGTGGCAACCCTAGGGCAGCCTTGTACACCGAGCGGACGATGCTGTTAACTGCCTCCTCATCTTTTCGGCGAAGGCGATAGTAGGGATAGGAGTATAGTATCCTGCTAACGAGGAATGCCTGTGTTAGCCGGCAGAGGTCATCCTCCATCATGCCTCTACGACGTGTGGAGATGCGGCGAATAAGGCCGATTATTTGGTGAGCTGTGGTGCGGAGGCGTTGTATTGCTTCGGAGTTCTGTGTATTGTTCTGTATTAGCATGCCCAGGACACGAATGGTCTGGACGGAAGGTATAGGGTGTGTGTCGATGTGGAGCGTAATGAGCTCAAGCGCTGTGGGAGCCGGTCTGCGCACTCTCCTGTCGCGGATGACAAGCAGCTCCGATTTTGTTGGGGAGCATATGTGAGGCCGTTCGCCTGTACATAGGTGTGGACAGTGTCAATGGCTGTCTGGAGGGAACTCTGGATGTCCCCGTCTGAACCAGAGTTGGTCCAGAGGGTGATATCGTCGGCGTATAGGGAGTGTTTTACGTGAGGTATGGCGTTTAAAATTGGGGGAAGGCCCCTCATGGTGACATTAAAGAGGAAAGGGGAGAGGACTGCACCTTGTGGGGTTCCTCTGGTGCCCAGGGTAATCTTATCACTGATGAGTTCGCCAATGTGGAGTTCTGCGGTGCGGTTGTGTAGGAAGTTTGCGATGTAATTGTAGGTACGGGTGCCTACATTCATCTGAGCGAGATTTGTCAAAATGGAGGCGTGTGATACGTTGTCAAACGCCTTGCTAATATCGAGGCCGAGAATCGTCCGTGTGGCCCGGATGGGACCTGGGTCGAGTATGTCATGTTGTATTTGCCATATGATGTCTTGAGTGGAGAGTCCGGCTCTGAACCCAATCATAGTGGGCGGAAGGAGATCTTCTTTGTCTTAAGCCTGTTAAGGATAACGTGTTCCACCACCTTACCGAGACAAGATGTAAGGGAAATAGGTCGGAGATTGCCCAGCTCAAGTTTTTTGCCCGGTTTAGGTATAAAGATCACTTTGGCATGCTTCCAGGTATCCGGAAGGCGACCATCATGCCAATGGGTGTTGAAAAGTTCCGTGAGTGCTTCGATGGACTGGTCATCGAGGTTACGGAGCATTTTGTTAGTTATATGATCGTTACCTGTGGCGGCGGTGGTCTTGATGTGATTGAGGGCTGCATGAACTTCGGCTGTTGTGATGTCCCTGTCCATGTCGGTGTTTGGCAGTCTCGTGTATGCCGCGGGGATGGGGATTTCGGTCGAGGTGTTAATGTACTTGTCTGTCAGAGTGTCGAGCAGTTCCTCATTTGTGCCCTGAAAAGCATCTATTACTCGGGCGAGGTTCTTGTGGGATGTGGCCTTAATGTGGGTCGGATCAAGGAGATGTTTAAGCAGATACCATGAGTTTTTACAGCCTAGCTGTCCGTTTAGGCGGTCGCATGTTTGATGCCATTGTTCCCGGCTAAGCTTGGTGGCGTAAGTTTCGATTTCTCGCTCAAGGCGTGCGAGGCGAAGTTTGAGAGGGCAGTTATGTTTGCGTCGGAGCCAGCGAGCGTGAAGGCTACGCTGTGCTTCCCACATGTGGATGAGTTTGGCATCAGGGTTGGGGCCATCCTCCTCTTGTGTAGTCGTGGAGGTGGCATTTTCGGCATCCTGGAGTAGTGAGGCTGTCCAGGTGTCCAGGTCCTCGATGGGGATCGGTGCACGTTTAGTACGTACGTATCTGAACGCGTCCCAGTTGGTGTGCTTGACTGTGCGGCGAGGGGCTTTGCTGTGTGTGGCTGTGAATGTCGTGCTGAGAACATAATGATCGCTGCCTATGTTCATGCCGAGATTTTCCCATCGCGCATCTGTGATGTTTCGAGCAAAAGTGAGGTCAGGACAGCTGTCCCGTGTGATGCTGTTACCTATGCGGGTGGGTCTGTCGGGGTCGGTGAGTAGTGTAAGTCCCATAGTCTGGGCGGTTTCCCATACTTTAGCTTCCTTTAGCTCCCTTATGTTCTGTGGGGATAGCCCCACTGCTCGTGCGGCGCGTTAAAGTCACCAAGTATGAGGAGCATTCCTGTGCTTGCGACCATGCAGGCCTTGCGGATAAGGGTGGCTACTCGTGTGGTCTCGTCGCTGGGGGGGGGGGGGGGGGGGGGGG
>JAJIZL010124737.1:33678-52332 GCA_023969395.1 Amblyomma maculatum | reverse complement strand
TGCAGAAGACTAAGGTAATGTTCAACAGCTTCGGGAAGGAACAGCAGTTTACATTAGGTAGCCAAGTACTGGAAGTAGTAGGCGAATATGTTTACTTAGGACGGGTAGTAAAAGCAGATCCGGACCATGAAAAGGAAATAACAAGAAGAATAAGATTAGGATGGAGCGCATTTGGCAAGCACTCGCAGATTATGACTAGCAGCTTACCGGTATCGCTAAAGAGGAAAGTATATAACAGTTGCATCTTACCTGTACTCACCTATGGCGCTGAAACGTGGAGGCTAACCAAGAGAGTTTTAAGTTGAGGACAACCCAGAGGGCTATGGAACGAAAAATGGTAGGGGTAACACTAAGAGATAGAAAGCGTGCAGAGTGGTTCAGAGAAATAACTCAAGTTACCGACATTCTAGTTGAAATTAAGAAGAAGAAATGGGCATGGGCAGGACATGTAGTGCGAAGAGAGGATAACCGATGGTCGCTGAGGGTAACAAACTGGATTCCAAGGGAAGGAAAGCGTAGCAGGGGGCGGCAGAAAGTTAGGTGGGCGGATGAGATTAAGAAGTTCGCAGGGGTCAAGTGGATGCAGCTAGCACAGAACCGGGTTAAGTGGAGAAATATGGGAGAGGCCTTCGCCCCGCAGTGGGTATAATCAGGCTGATGATGATGATGATGATGTGAATTTATCAACACTATGAAAGTTTGCAACTTGGACACAGTTGACTGTTTTGACCGCAGGCGTCGCCACACCCAAATTTTGACCAATTAGAACCGCCATTTTATGACATGTGGGCCGTAAGGGAAGCTTCACAAATATTATTATTAAAGAGCTGTGAAAAAAAGACTGGTTGCCACCATCTTGAAGTAAATCCGTGCCCAAAATATTAGTGTCGACGTGCGGATTTCGCGAAATCAACCGGTATAGGGGAGACGCCTGTATTTTGCTCATTGTTCGTTTGTAGCTTTTGAAAGCTCCGTTTTCAGTTCCTTCTGAGTTGGAACGACGTACAGCCTTCGAAAACTTTAGTAATATCGTGAGAGCGTTGACCAGACGGACGTTCAGCGTCCCATGCTAGACTGCAGTGACGAAACGAACGATAATACGCGCATGCGCACGTCGTCTGCTCGACCGTTCTGCTGACGTGACATAACCTCGGCGCTTGTTGATTGATTGATTGATTGATTGATTAAAACTTTAATTTCCACCGATTTGGGAGGCCCCCTACTTCCCGCTCCTGGCACGTAGGCCTGAGGAACGGGGGCTGGAACCTCCGCGACTAAGGACTGGCGAATATACATTGGTTATTCGCGGCCTCAGCCGCCAGGCGGGCGGCTTTCTGCTGTTCAGCAGGGACGTTGCTTCGCAGCAGGGTTACCCAGGCTTCTCTACTTTTAATGTTGTCCCTAGCGCCCGGAGACTTCGGGCATTCTCAAAGTATATGGTCGAGGGTCCCCCTCGCTTCGCAGGCTTTACATTTATAATTTTTTCTCTCTATCTGGGTGTGAAACAGCCAGACAGGGTTCGGGAAATTTTCGGCTTGTAATCGCCGCCAGGCTATGGCCTCTTTATTATTTAAGCTGGGATCCGGTGGCGGCATCAGACGTCTTCATAATCTATAATTTTCGATTATTTCTTTATAGGTTTGCAAACATTCATCCATCGCCTGGCAGTCGGGCGGCTCCGCGTTTGCCCGGAGGTAGAGATCTCGGGCTAAATCATGGGCCGCCTCGTTGCCGGGGACGGACGTGCGTGCTGGGACCCAAATTAGGGTGATTTTGCGATCGATTTTAGCTGCAGCTTTTAGAATTCTGGCGGCTTCTTGCGAGACCCTGCCTTTTCCGATATTCCAGAGAGCAGTTTTACTGTCGCTAAAGATCAATCTAGCCTTCGTTCCGACGCAAGCGAGCGCTATTGCGACCTCTTCAGCCGTGTCTATGTTTGTCTGCTCGTGCTTGCTTCGCATGGGACGCTGAGCGATCGCCTGGTCGATGCTTCCGTTTATTTCTAAATGTTGGGGAGCTGTACCCCAAAACGGCCAGCTTCCACTAATCACTAGTATACCTTCAAGTGTATCCTTAAGGATGTGATAGCTAACAAGTCCCGACAGCTTGTTTTGTTTTGTTGGTTAGCGCTATGCTTAGTACAAACGTGCACCAATTCGATGCACTTTGTGCATAGCAGTGCGTAAAATTAGGCTTCAGCCATGAACAGAACACTAGACTTATATACCCTGAGAAGCTCCATGGGATTTTGCATGCTCTCTTTGAAGGTCTTCGCCTTGGGCAGCCTGGGGTTGTTGGTAGGCGTGAGCACGGCGCAGCAACGTATGAAGAGCAGCACGCAGGCCAGGAAGACCACGCACAGCAGCGCCACCAGCCACGTGTACCGCTGCATAATACAGGCGTGGCACGTTTCCAATGGAAAAATGTGAGCACACTCAACCTCTGCCTCTAAGGATATGAAGCTGTAGTGCTAAAGGCTCTCGTCTACGGATTCACATTCGCGTACATGTACTCTGATTTTCGTTTAATCACTGTTCTCTTTACTTGTGCCTCTATTAATAATCCTACGCATATTCATTAGCATATAGTCCTAAGGTACCACATTTTGCGCAAGACCATCTAATACTGATTCATTGCCCCGCTTTAAACAAGCCGTGCGAACTTCTGCGCACGCCCGATATTAGTAGCAAACTCGACCTCCAGTTCCCTCCAACCATGGTCAGTGCGCCAGAGTCTTAAGGGGAGGCAATGAAAATATTGCGAGCGCGGTATAAATTTGGCCCCGGTGGACAACCTCGCTTAGGCCCCCACGCTCAGACGATTGCAGGCACATACACATCAAAGCAGTCATGTACCACGATATGTGGCCGAATAGATACATGAAAGTGTGCCTGTAGTGTGTACGCTACGGCATTCCACGTCATCTGGAGCGGCGAAAAGAGGGCTGTATTACCAATGATTAATAGCCCTAGTCCAGATCAGTGTCAGGCCCTCCCGACCGATTCCGTCCCGAGCACATAGTGACGAGTGTGACGGTGAAGGCTGAGGCTAAATGAATGCTGGACTAAGGAATGCCGACCCTGAAACCTCATAATTCCCCCACTCCATGTGCCTAAACTCCTTTTAATGAAATAAATGCCTTCACTACTACTACGCATACTACTATACTTTTAGTAAGCGCTACTAGTAAGCATGTCTGTCTCTCGATCCAAGGGCCCCGGTGGGTTCGATTCCCACATCAGCCTCTTATCTAAAAGGAGCTATTCGAGTTAGCAGCTCCTGTCGGCATGTGGTCGCGTGACGTCACACAATCCGCGGACCAATTAATGGCCGATCACGTAACCGACCAACTAGTACCTTTCAGAACCATGCTCATGATTTTGTTGCTCACAACGACAACGCTGATGCCGAATTTTAAGACGAAAAAGCCTTTAAGGCTCAAACTGTCGTCGACGAAAGCTGTCCGCGCAAGCGGCGCACTTGATTGGTCAAAAGAGAAGTGACGTCACCAGCCGCCAAATTCGAAGCGACCAACCAGAAGTCTCGTCTTGTCTAGCGTTCCTGCCATCTGCAATCCCACACTTGAACGTGCGCCAAGGAACGCCAGGCGACAGGAGCGATGGTGTACCGTCCAAACGCACACTTGTCGGAGAAAGTGTGATAGATGCTGCGCATTTCCTTTCCTGTAAGCCAATTATATGTAGCACTGCAAAGAACGCCGATAAAAGGCAAACAATGAGAAGGAAATGATAGGAGAGGAAGGGTAGGCTTTCATCATACTCCTCTTGAGACATCTTAGAGGCCCTCTAATTTTCAGGAGAATGGCACCTTTATCGTGGTGGCGTAAGCAAAAAATGATAAAAACCTCAAAAGACAGTAAACGTCTTATGTCGAACACGAGATACTACAATCCGTGCACGGCGTCGGGCACTTTTTTCACCAGATCGCTTTCTGATTTGTGTGAATAGCAAAATGTACGTGTTAGCCTTTTCGGACGAGCTGTGGTAACGGCAAAGTCGTAATTTTTTTCTTTTGTAAGTGTGTACAGCCCTGCTGTAACCCATTTATTTGTACTATATATGTATATAGCACTGTCCATATATAGCAAACGACGTGATTCTTGTGAACTTGACTGGACGTGATTCGGCGTTGTACAAAGCGTCAAGGTAGAACAGAAAATGTAAATGATGATGATAGTGTTAGCTAGTCCCTTTGTAACGGGTGCCACCCGTGGATGGTGCACCCATGCAGCTACCCTAGAGAAGCGTCGGTGCATTTACGAAGAGTGATCAGTATTCGTATTTTTCTATATATTTTCTTAGTTGGTAGTCAGTAAAAGAAAAAAAAAATTTGCGGTGCTTTACCTCTGGTTAAAGCGAGGGCTAGCAAAAGCTAGGGAGCTATAGGTTACACTTGGAAATTGGCGGTGACTTAGCTCCACTAGGTCCCAAAATGGAGACTGTAGAGTGGAGTTTTTAACGTTTTTTTTTCATTGTAACCAGGGTTATCTTTTGAAACTTCCACCTCCCCGCTCCCTCCGCTCAATTATTCCTCCTCGCAGCGAAGTGGCTAAGTAACCTCTGCCAATGATAACTGCACGTATCACGTAAGAAAAGTCCTATTGCTAAAGCGTTGACCACCTGACTGATGCATCCCTCACTACCGTTCGTTCATTTCGTTTTGAGCTGTAAACAACCCCTCCCTCTTCGACTTTTAAGTAGTCCAGCTAATTCGTTCGTTCTGCGCCGTCTTATCTCTTGTCATTACATGGCAAGAACTGTTGCTTATTGTGAATACACACTTCGAACCTTTGGAGCGTCTATAGCTCGCCGTAAGAGCTGGTGGGCTTAAACGGCTAAGTAGAAGACAGCGATGTGGAAAGTATAATAAATATAGAACAGCCGCCCTCCATACGGTAACTGCTAGCTGCAACAGCGGCGGCGGTGAGGAGATGCATACTCCCATTTCAGAAAGACCGCACCTTTCACTTATCGCACTATTCTCGCTTGTGCACAGAGCATGGGTAATAAGCCCAGATGTTCCAGTGTAGGGTGCAATCAAACCCGCATTGCTGACGGAGTGCATGGACGCCTCCTTTAAAAAGTACCAAACTTTGTAAAAACGCATGGCAGGAGGCGTTCGCACCTTGATCCAGTCGCGCAGTCTATTGGGCACGAAGAGCTGCTCCAGGCGCGCCAGAGGTCCTGCCTCGTCCACGGTGCGGCAGCGGCGGAACACGTCGCAGTAGCCGCGAAATTGGTCGCATGCCGCGCCGCGCTCGCGTTTCCGGTTGCAGAGCGGCGCCAAGGTGGACTCCTTGCACGTGTCCAGGCAAGGACCGTCAGTCCCTGCACCAGTACAGGACAAGGGCCGCCATTTATCGTATGCACTCCCAATGGAAACCGCCATTATTCCCGTTACATGGCTCCGCAGAGAGTTGAAACGGCACTTTGGAGCCTGTAGCGTGTGGTCTGATGCCCTCGTTGGAACTGATTAAATGACTTTCTCTGGTAGTTCATAAAATGCTGAGAAACACGGCATGGCGCTTGCTTCCACAAAGACGCTTCAGTCACTAGTTCAGGCATTTGTTGAATGAAGTGGGTGTACTAGCTCTACTGCTCAGCAATGAGGAACAAAGGCTACGTAAAGAAGGAAAGACGCAGCCAACGCAGAAGCAATTTCATTAGTGAAGTACTTTTGCTCTTCTCACAATGTTGATATTCGGTGCGTGTTGAGCGTTTCCCTGCTAACCCTCCTGTAGCGCGAAAGACGTGATTGCTGTTATGATTGGGGCCCAACGAGGTTCACGTGGTTCCTCCAGCGGCTGATGACAGAAATCAAGTGGATCCGACGAGCGGCAGCCATTCAAGATCCCGAGTCGGCGGCGACAACAATGACGGAGATTCCATCCTCACCACGTGCTGCAGCGGTCAGTTCCCTCGCGTGGTCTGAAGGGGGGGAGTGACCCATGCATGTATAATTACTGCCTGGCGCTCGCAGGGATGACAGGCGCTCGCAGGGATGAAAATTTTCCTTTGTTGGCGGAAGCAGAGGTTTCTTCAAGGAGTAGGCGCGCATGCGACATTCCAAGAATTAAGTACCATGGGAAAGTGACCTTTGACAACGGCGGACTCCACAGACTACTTCAACTTGGTATATCTTCGCCGCCGGCACAACATCACTATCGCCACTAGCGGAACTGACCCTTGCCACCAAGGGAAGAGCTGCGAGGAGCTTCGAATGACACCTCCGGCGCTGGGTGGTGTCTCTCGTGACCGCGTGTGTCCCAACAATTGGACTGCCCGGAAAGAACTCTATGTCCCCAGCTTCCTAGTTGTAGACAACGAGCAGTATTTAAGAGGTGGAGTTGTATCTACCACCAGCTCTGTTCTCTTCTCTCGACCTGTACATACTTCCCCCTATCAAAGAGTTGTTAATAAACGTCTTTCTTTGCCTCTCCTCCTTGGCTGCTTCTGTCTCGATGCCTATATACACCTGGCTACGCTGCGGTGAAGCCTAGACCCCCGAACCCCGATCACATCACTGCTTTCGGAATGCCCACTCACCAGGCCTCTTGCAGTCCACGAGGCACATTTCGAGGGGACTGCTCCGGGATCCCGTGTTGGCGCGCTGGCAGTCCTCGTAGCCGTATTTCTGACAGATGGAGCCTTCACACCGGCCGGACTGACAGACCTGAGTGCCGCGGTTGCACTCGGTCAGGTTTGGCTTGTTTGGTGGCTCTGGGCACTGGGCTGCCACGCCGGTGAACATTTAGTCAAGGTTTTGCACTCTTCCCAAAAGTCAAGCCCCCCTCCATTTCATTTACTTTGCATGAGCATTGACGTGTGCAATTGAACGACCTGATCAGCCACATAGCACCTGTTCGATCAACTTCGTTCGCAGTTTCTGCATGTTCAGGGTGCTCAAGCTCCGGACTTCGCGGTTCTATCCCTATGTAGGTCAGAGGAGGACTACTGTCACTGTTTATGGTGGGAGTATTAGAAGCTATGTGTTAGGGTCTATCGCTACCACTAAAGAATGCTTGCATTACTGCTCCAGGTGGCCGTATATCAATATACCGAGTGCCGCAGGTACAGGTAATACAGGTATAAGGAAGCTTTTAAAAAAGTCGGAGTGGTGTAGCTCAGTGAAACCAACTAATAGCTGCTGAGAACCGTGTGATATAGTCTGCAGTAGTTTATTTTTCTCCAAATTTGATTGCACAGTAAAGGTTATACTTTCTAACGTTTTAATTATTGACTTTGGTAAAAGAGCTTGTCAATTCAGAAGCTGTTCAGAAGAAAAAGGCGGCTGAACAATTGCCGCCAAGTTTCCATTTTACGGAGTATAGCTTTTTTACCGGCATTAAAAGATAAGTAAGGAAATTATGAAAGCTTCCAGATGACAGCGAAGTGCTGCTTCACGTTCCAAGGCACGTCTCAGAGAAATAAATTCGCTTTTTTCCGTAGCGCTTTCCCCGGTACAGCTTAGCATGTGCGCTGAGCTTGAAATATGCTCTAGCAATTGCTTCGTGGTTACATTTCTCATGGCTGGCAAATAAAGCTACATAACACATAAAGCTAACACTCCGTTACTGAATACAGTCTTACGGGGCATTCGCAAGCGGCGGGAGCGGCACTAAACAGTCGAGAACACCACGAGAAAGCAGCCCACACAAATACCCCAGCTCTATCGTCTAAGTCGACCAGCGTATCGCAAAAAACATCCTTTTCGTCTCTCGACTACGCAACAATATTGATAAAAAATGGCTATAATTAAACGTTAGTAATAAATTGACAATGGCGAACGAAAAAAAAAAAAAAAACAAAAAACGTCGCACTATAGTATGGGACCGTCAACAGCCCGCAGTTATTTTGGTTGGGCACTCAGTACTTTGAGAAGTTCGTTTGCTTTATGAAGTCCTGGCATGTAAAAGATGCCAAGAGCAATTAGTGAAGATTAGATTTGTTGCTGAGCGCAGTGAAGAACATGTTCTTGTGTTACAATGCTTAGTAGTCATCTCCGGACAGTCTCTGAAAAAGGATATCTGCAGTACGACACTTGGTTGCAATCATTTTCCGGTGAACAGACGTGGCTAGTGCTGACGTAGCGGCAGTCTGTAGTGCAGCAACTTCCGGCAGATGGGCTGCACAGAATAAACCGGGAAATAATGAATATTCAAGCACCAAGGCCCACGTATAGTGAAACGCTGCATGGCAAATTCGACTTTCGAATGATCTTTACCGAACGTCGAAATCTCGATATACGTTTGCATCGAACCAAAATGTTGAGTAGTGTTCTGGTGTACAGAAATCTTGATGGTTTTTCGTGCTTCTTTGCGGAAGAAAATTGTTTATGGCCACTGGTTGGAAAATATAATGTGTTAAAACGGATGATCAAACGCTTACACGCGGATAGCAAGACTGAAGACAATTGGAGTTGGTCCGCATCGACAGACTGCTATGTTCTGATGACGAATATAATATTTCTTTCGAGAATGAAGCTTTTCTAAGCTAGAAAAGGAAAGAAAAAAAAGGTACCGCAACCCCCAGCCCGTTTTCGCACACGAACTGTGCCGATGTCGAAACAGTTGTTTTGTGAGATTAATGCTAGACCAGCAATCAATTCGAGCCCATAATCACGGAGTCTTTCTCGGTCTCGAATTGACAAGTTTTAATGGCATGGCGGGAAATATATTATGCCTTTTTATCAATAAACTCTTGTGTCCCTGCCGGACAAATGTCGGCAGCCACAAAATCTATAATGGAGAGAAATTCTACCTTTCGAGCTGCAACTTCGAAGGTCAGCAAAGTCACACAAAGACCTTCAAACCAGGAGGAGCGTCTGCTCGCGCGTGATGTCACACAAGCGAGGCGGAGGAGCGAGTGGGGCGACCGCTGCCGCCTCTCTCGTTCCACCGAGCCGTGAGATCGCCAACCAAATGGCTAGCAGTGTATAGAGCGCGGTAACTGCCCCTGCTCTCCAGTTGCTTGGCCGTTCTTAGAGGCGCCACAAAGGGGCCTGAATGCAAGAACGGTTTGGTTTGGCTTGGTTTGTAGGGTTTAACGTCCCAAAGCGACTCAGGCTATGAGAGACGCCGTAGTGGAGGACTCCGATAATTTTACCAATTGGTGTTCTTTAACGTGCACTGACATCGCACAGCACACGGGCGCCTTGCTTTTCGCCTCCATCGAAAAGCGGCCGCCGGGGCCGGGATTCGATCCCGTATCCTTGGGAACAGTGGTCGAGTGCCGAAACCACTGCGCCACCCCGGCGGGGTGATGCAAGAACGGCTCACTACCTATAAGGTTCAAGGTTCAAAGGACACCAAAAGGCAAGATTGTGAGATTCACCACTTATGAGTGTCTCCATGCTAAAAACAGAGCTTTCGCTCGTGTCATTAGGTGTAGTAGAGTTAAGCCTGGTTATACTTTTTACTGGAAGCGGTAATGGGATCAAGTTGCCGTCAAGTGTTACTTTACGCTGTATAAAGGTAACTGTACATTTCGATTTATCTATTATTTCGATGTAGCGAGTGCCATTGTATTACGCAGTACATGAGCAAAGTACAGTCGGCCTCCGAGGCGCACCTGCACTGAGCGTTGGGGCGGAGCGTGCAACCTCGCGCCCCCTCCGAGTTCTTGCGCGCGAAGCAGCACTGGTCGTGGCAGTCGCGCTCCTTGTAGCCGCAGTCACAGTCCTCGTTCTCCTCGCGTACGTTGTTGCCGCAGAAGGACTCCTGGTGTGCTGCGCACAAACCCCACCACAATGACCTCTCGAGTACGTGCATGTAGCACATGTAGGGCTAAAGTACGTGTAGCACATGTAGAGCTCCTTAAAGTTGCTGACTGCGCTAGCGACCGGGAACGGGTTATCGCGCCTTCACTCTGTTCTTCATCTGACTGGGGCTCTTATTAAAACCCTTGTAGTATTACTCCGCCGAAACTATCTCGCCCTTAGACTACTTTTCCCTCCGACGCGTTTTTATTTTCTGAGTTCACCAGGATAACATAGGTAAGGGCGTGCAAGTATAGAAAAATTTCTAACTTGAATTGCATCCTCATTCACTTGCAATTTCAAAGCGCAGTGCCTATTGAATTTCTGATATTCGATAGGACACGAAAAATAACGACGGACTTTAGCGACTAAAGTGGTGAAAGGCGAAAGCCTGAGTACCGCATTCTGCCACGCAACTGGTGCTATTAATTAATTCATTCATTAGTAATTAAAGGATTCATATAATTTATTCAAACAATAAATGATGCTTAATAAATAAGTCAATAATTAGTATTCGGTCAGATTGACATATGGTCATATAAGGCACGCATTCGCGCATACTATGACGTCATCCCGCCCCGGCCAATCAGAACGCCGCAAAAGCAGGATACATTTCGTCCACGACAAAATGAACCACTAAAGGCTTTCGCCTTAATATACGAGACAAATGTAACATTCCTGGATGCATTCACAAATTTTAATTTTTTTTTTCGTTGCGCAGGCCTATTGAGGTTCACCGATCTTAACGTGCAAATGCGGTGCTCCGCGAATCATACAGTTGGAAATGTGGCAGATAGTGCCTGGGTTCATTTTTGTACTACCTCCAGTCAAAGAGCGGACAGTGGCGATCAACCAATAGCAAAGAGAAATGACATGAGCCTAAAGGTAAAATAAAGCCCTAGGAATCAAGGGCGCTGTGTTTAAGTTATACTGGGATTTTCAAAATTTCTACATAACGAAACGAGCGCCAAAGTTTTTATGCTGCAGAAGGAGCGGATGCAAACTTGGTCACACCAGTATTGAGCCCGTAGCAGCGGCACGAAATTTCGTTTCTCTTATTTCAATCCTCCTCGCGCTGAAATAAAGGTATCCAAGAGGCCATAAAATGGGTGGCAATTTAGAAATTCTTGTACGAAAATTTTGTCCCCTCCTTAGATTGCAAAAATATCACTGCGATATCTCGCTTCCATAACTACTGCCGTCATGAAACATTCTCGTCCTACAGCCTTCAAGTTACCGTACGTAGGTGGTTTACTTTCCTGGTTTTCAAGTAAACTATAAATATGTACAATTTCTCGTCGTGTCAGCTATATATGTACGAAAGAAATTTGTTTCGTTTGTTTATTTCCGTTCCGATTGCTATCAGCGCAATATACAACCAAGTTCTACGATATGAGGTATGCTGTACGAAATACAAATACACACGTCAGCGATATCTTGATTTTTTTTTATGCTGTTTTGTTCGTCCGCACCGTTCCAACGGAGTGTGGCTCATCGCCACACGTTTAAATCGGCTATGATTTTGTAGCTAACGGGAAGAACCTGGCAACTAATTAGGCCTAACCATGGAAACTGAATTCCGAAAACCAGAACCAAGGCTCCAACAGCGATCACGTTTGTGTGCGCCTGAAGCAGCTTATGAAACGCGCATATGACACGAGCTTTTGCTTCCGTTTCCGTAAGACACGGTTGGTGTCGGTGCCAGCGGATTGCCATTAGTTTAGCAAAAACAAAAGCAATTGTTTTCTAGCATGCGGGGTATTAGGCGCCTAGCCGATGAAAGCGATCCGTGCTTTGCAGGGATATATTTTTCAGCGCGTGCGGAATTCGTCCATAGCACGGGGTCGGCAGGGGTGCTCGCGGTGTGACAGCGAGACAGGGGGATGCATATGCAGTGCGTACTCAAGAAGCAGATCTCCTTGTCGTAGAGTCCGTCGAGGATGGAGTGCAGGACTGCGCTGATACTGTGGATGCTACAGGGCGAGAAGCGCCGGTTGAAAGGCATCAGACCCGATGTCGCTCGCGCGTACATGATGTAGTTGCCGCTGGCGCCACCAGGAGTGCACTCCCGTGTTTCGTCGTGCTACGCATATGTCAGGCATGTCAGTGAGTCAGCGTGAAAATGAAAATGAGCGCTGACCTGATCTCCTCCTCTCGGCGTAGTCTTGAAAGTACTTATTTGAAGCTTTCACTGAAACTGCTCGCTCCTCGAGTTATTATCTAGATTAAGAAAGCCACGACCTTACGACTCGCTTCGTTTTACCCCCGTCCGATATCTTATTACGTGTTCACAGAGAAAGGCAATGAAACCTTCATTGGTCGATTGCCGGTAATGGTGTTCTATTAATTCACTTTTAGTTTAGCCGCTCTAAATTTGTTTTTCTTTTTCTGTCACTATGGAGGGCTTTTCATTTTGTATTATGATGAGATAAAGCCGGCTACATTTGAGCGGTATAAGTGCGGTATAAGCTTCTTGCTTGTCTTAAGTCTCATCGCTTTGCACTGGATTTCATCAAAATCAAAGAAACCGAGGGTAGATTAACAAAGATGTTCGTTTGCCTCCGTTAGGTGTCGGGCTCGAAATCTGTCGACTCTCTACTGCTTTGCTTGTAATCTTTATATACCAGCACAACCAGATCTTATTTTCTAGCAGCGTTCAGACCAGATACTAATCTCAAGCTCGCAAAGGCAAGAATGGCTCTTCGAAGCTAAACCTTGTCTCGTTATCCGTCAGCAGATAATGAACCAGGGTAGTGAACAAACTAAGTCGCGCATCTGTGCTCAAGGGTTTGCCCCAAATGCGAGCATGGATGCGGAGTATGCTAGCAAAGAGCAGTATCGGTATTATGCTCACCGTGGCACCAAGGCTGTGACCAATTTCATGGGCAACAGTAACCTCGCTGACCGCCAGGGCAACCAGTCCGCCGTGTAGTTGAAAGGTCACGACGCCCGTGTTGAGCGCCATACGCCGGATGCCTTCGCGGGTGTTGATCGACCGAAACTTTTCGCACGCACCGCCGATCTTATCTACGGAAGATAAGACACGTGCGGGAAAACTTAGAGATTATTTCAGCCTACGTGGTTCAGAGAGCGAATGCAACGGAATGTTCAGGTCGGGGTTAGCCGGAAACTCTGAAGCCAAGCTTCGTCTTATTTAAACCACGAAATTGAGTGGAGCCGTATGCAAGCTAGCGTCAATTTATGAGAACGCATGACATTGCCCATGAACAAGAAGAATTTATTGTTTGGCCAATACCCGCGATATTGTCACCTCAACAATCTTCAGGTGTTGCAGTGCAGCGGCGCAAGGAGACGAGAGAAGGGGACAGACACAGCGCTGAACGAGGTCGTTTAGGCCTCGTGCCGTTGCGCTGCACCACCTGAAGGTATGTCTGATCAACTAGCCCACCAGGTCATGTTGGCAATATTCATTCGTTAATGCCTTTCTGCTGATGAGTCCTGACAGCTTACAGAACAATACAGCGAGAAGTGGTTTTTGAGCGTCA
The DNA here is from genome assembly GCA_023969395.1 of Amblyomma maculatum. Classification (NCBI taxonomy): domain Eukaryota; kingdom Metazoa; phylum Arthropoda; class Arachnida; order Ixodida; family Ixodidae; genus Amblyomma; species Amblyomma maculatum. The sequence goes on along the minus strand of JAJIZL010124737.1, from coordinate 39,049 downwards.
CCAATGACGTATACATTTAAATATATTCACGTCATCTCGGCTTCAGTTGCGTGGCAACTTTCTGCTGTGATGTAATACGGACTCGCGCAAATCTGCTCTTACTTTTTTTACAAAGGATATACCGTATTTACTCGCCTAATCAACGCGCTTTTCCCCAGAATATCTCCGAAAATGGAGCGCTCCGTTAATTACGCGGAAACTAATCCGAAAATAATTGAAGTGGTCAAAACCGGGCGAAAAAGGAGCCTTTTGACTAAAAACTTTATCCGGTATGACAAATAAAACAAAACTCACTCTTCAGCATGGTTTCCGAGCTTGCGGACGCTTAGAGCTCATGTAACTGACCATAATGCTTTCTCGAATTCAGCGCGGAACATTCTTACTGGCTCTTCATCCCCTATAGGTTAGAGTGTGTAGGGATGTATAGTTGCCGTGTCATTCAACACATAGCGCTTTGCAGGAGGAGGAGGAGGAGGAAACTTTATTGAGGAGAATTTCGAAAGTTCTTTCTTCGTGGGAGTTCGCTTCTCCTCAAGCCGCCCCAGGGGTGGTCATCGCTCGATGGCGCTCGACGACCTCCTTGGCCCAAGCCGTGATTGCGTTTTGCCGGCTTGGATCAGAGCTAAGCAATGCGGCCTCCCACTGTTCCGAATTGGTAATCTGCAGGCCCTCCAGCGGATGCATGCTTTCACATTTAAACATGATGTGTTCGAGATCTGCCCTCTGGTCACCGCAAAGTGAACATGAGGGGCTGTATTCGCCTGGATACCATTGTGCTAGCTTATACGGATTAAAGCACGTATTTGTTTGAAGTTTTCTAAGTAGTGTTTGTTGTGATTTGCTGAGTGTATAGTGGGGCTCCGGAGGTTTCAGTCTGTTGCTTTTATACCAAGTCGTAATTTGTACACTCCTGTAGGCTTTCAAAAAAGTGCGGCTACTAGCAACCAATACGATAGACAGCAGATGCGCGCCAAAGCGTTCATCAGTCGAGGGGAAAAATGGTGACGATCCTTGGCAGCTAAAGTATGGCGGTGCGTTCGCTATCCGAGTGCGTCCATTACATGTGTAAATACTGCGCATTTGTTCCTAGCCGCCACCAGCGTATTTTTCAAACTACACGGATAATTGAGCAGATAAGGGCGAAGATCCCTGTTACTCGTAGCGGCGGCAATCCAAGGACTGCGCGCGTGTTTTCGCATATGATGTAATTTTGTGATTTCCTTGTGCCTCTCACCTGACCGATCAGGATCGCCCATACTCAGGAGAAAGACGACTAATCTAACAGATGAGGACCTTGACCGGGCCATAGTTCACACAGTTTTTTATATATTAGGCGAGATACTGGCTGGACTGAAGCAGCACACTTTGAAATCTCGAACAGTATAGTGGCACGGGCGGCCTGGCCGAGGCGTTCCTTAGCTCCCTCGACAGACAGCAGCTCACCGACTATAGGTCTGGGCCTTGGCATTTCAAGCCACATTTGAAAGAGGGTACAGCTAAGAATGCCTTTTGATTATATTTTCTCGACAGGTAGGACTGTTCCTTCTTTCATGATAGGCAAGCTCTATAGACCAACACCGTGTTTACAAACAAAGGGGGCGCTCGCGGCGTCGCAACCGACTGGGGGTGAAAAATAAGGAATACATGGATCCGAAATATTTCTAAGCAGTTTTTTAATTTCACGGGACACTTATGATGTCCTTATTCGGTGCAGAGTAACCGTGAACATCCTAGAACAGATTGTGAAAGTATGAAATCTCATGACCGAGGCGAAGTATTTTTAAAGCACCGCGAAACGTACGGGGGCTCGAGTTGGGAGGGCGACTCATAAAGACACAAATAAACGCAACTTACCGCAACATTTTTCTCTTTTCGCAGAGCACCAGAGGTGGTGGCTGGTCTTTAAACATTGGCCAGCCCTTTGAAGAAGTATGCTGCGTCATTGCGGAGGCGGTCTACTTTTAAAACTCCCCGAATAATCTATGTTGTGAATCCAGACACCCCCAGAATTATTTGATTGATTGATTGGATCACAGGAAGGGAAATGCGCAATATCTGTCACACTTGCTATGTGGACACCTGAGCCACGCCGTAAGGGAAGGGATGAAGGTGAGAGTGAAGGTGGAAAGAGAGAGGGGGGAGCCGTGGTGGAGGGCTACGGAGTAATTTCGACCACCTGGGGATCTTTAGCGTGCGCTGACATCGCACAGCTCACCGACGCCACTTCGTTTCGCCTCCATCGAAACGCAGCCGGCGTGGTCGGGTTCGAGCCCGGGAATTCCGGACAGTGGTCGGGCGTCTTACCACTGCACCACCCCGGCGGGGCCCCCCAAAATGCTCATGTGGCGAATCACGTAGTTTTGTGTATCACGTAGTTTCAACGCGGTAGCGTTAAGGAGCTCGTGTCGCAGAAAAGCCGGTGTCGTCGGCGTCGGCGGCGTTGGCCGTGAGCGATAAATCCCGGCATGCACTTCATAAATAAAAAGCAACTTCCAAGATGGGCTGGGTGGGAATCGAACCAGAGTCTCCGGAGTGTGAGACGGAGACGCTACCACTCAGCCACGAGTTCGATGCTTGAAAGCGGTACAAAAGCGCTTCTAGTGAATGCGGTGCTGCCTTAGAAACGTGCCGTTGAACGTTATACTGCGGTGTATATCGGTAATTATGAGCATGTTACTTACAGAAGTCGCAGTTACACGAGTAGCGAAGTACGTTTCCGCTACATTTCTTCTGCGCTCTGCGCACATGCAGAGCCATCTTACGGCAAACACAGAAGAACCCCTCCTCGCAATGTGCGGCGCTGCCCCGACACGTGGCGCGCCACTCGCCCCTGACGTTTCGCCGTGCACCCTCACGGGTTGTAGAATCAAGCGTCTTTCCTTTCTTTAGATCACTATCTTCGCTCACCCACTTCTCCCCTTCGGGCCGCGCGGGTACCGGTGCGAGGATGCCCCAATACCCTTGCGTTTAATAAGTTTTCTCGCTCTCTCCCCTTCCAACATCCAGCGTGCGTCACTCGAACAGTGGTGTTTAGGCGACGCGGCTCCTCTTTCCGCTCACAGCGCGATTGCTAGGTGCAGCGTCTGATGCCGGACGCCTCTGACGTGATCGCTGCGCCGTAGCGCTTCTGCTGGGAAGGCGTCCCAGCAGAGGAACACGGGAGCAAGGAACGTTGTAGTGTGCACAACACAGTGCGATAATGTCGATTGTGAGAAGAACAAATAATTAGAAAAAAGTTGTACAGTGCACTTAGAAGTGTTGAGTATGAAAACTATGTCTTTGTGTGACTCAAGAGCATACCGAGCGAATGAGTGGGCGGTGCGAACGAGGTGCAATAACGCTATCGCGTTCCACTCTTGAAGGCGAAGCTTAAGTGTCCTCCAAATTTTTGTTTACAGTCTGATATGCTGCCGCATGGAGTAAATTAGCCTGATAATACTGTCCCTCAAGTGATACATCCTAGACAGAATTACATTTAAAATGCAGTTGTCAAACGCCGTACGACAATACTGACCTAACGAGAGTTGCACATCGCAGCAGACGACAGCGCAGCTGGCAATGCCTACCGCGGCCGCCTCCAGCTTCGGAGCGTCTGCTCGCGTCAGCGCCGGTGGTGCATTGCCGTCTGCAACTGTGCGCGGTCAGTTTATCGTGCTGTGAACGGTCCTGCAAGTCGTCAGACTCGCAGTACTTGCAAGAGAATATAGTGTGCCATGCAACATGATGTGGGGGCGTGATACAAGACGTTCACCAAAAAATGAGAAGGGTTCAATGCTGCTGAACCGAGAAAAAATGTTGCGGTAAGTTGTGTTTACATGAGTCCCTATGGGTCACCTTCTCAACTCGCACCCGCATACGTTTCGCGGGAGTTTAAAAATACTTCGCCTCGTTAATGAGATTTCATACTTTCGTGATCTGTTCAAGGATGTTCATGGTTGCTCTGTAGCGAATAAAGAGATCATAGGTGCGCCGTGAAATTAGAAAATCGCTTTGAAAATTATCGGGTCCATGTATTCCTATGGGCGCTAAGCCTAGTTTTCGCCCCCAACCGACCCAGCCTTGTGACAGAAGCGCCACCGCATCGCGCTTAAGTCACAGATCGGTGTTGGTCTATAGCGCGATAACTTTTGGAAGTGCTGAGACAGACATACGCGAGAGAAGTGGATGGGGCGAACGCTACTTGCAACTATTTATTTGAACCTTCCAGCCCGGAATCCACTTCTCTCGTATATGTCTGCCTCGGTGCTTCCAAAAGTTGTGATGTTATGCCAACTAGCCCAGCAAACAACCTTGTTAAACGCTACAGCGTGCCAGCACATTCGCCGCACTGTGGCATTGGCCGAGTGTTTACGAGTTCAGTCCTGGACCACACACAGAGTGTGAACATGAACGGCGACGTTGGTGAGCTCTCTCTCGGGCTCAATGTGAGCTCATCTTCACTGAGATAAGAGTGATGTTGAGGTCAAATGAAAAAAAAAAATATTTCCTTATCATTTTGTCATAAACATAGAGGAGACTGCGTGATGGTTACCATTCGGGTACGCCAGGTATGCGAGCCCCAGGGTTCCGTCGCCCAGGTCCCGGTTGGTCCAAACATATGAAAGGCAGAAGTCGTTGTGATTCTCCATTGCAAACAGGTGCAGCATGAGGTTGGCGTCTAGGTCTTGGCGGCAGAAGGGGTTGCTAATCGCGTCACGACCATTACAGGCGTTGGTGTCGTTGATCTGCACTGGCAAAGCACTGTTCTTTTAAAACACCATGTCAAGCAGCCAACCCTTGTATCAAATTCCCTTGTTAGTACGAATTTACTGTTTTTGCATTGCTTAAGCTTACACTCACTGTCATAAAAACGAGTTTGGCCGGAAGAAACTAGATTTCTATAAATACAAGTGGTAATAAAATCACCTGCAGCGTGTTTATCACCTAACGAGAGGCAGGCGTTTAATCTGGTATACGTTTAGAATAAAGCTCGAACAGCATCATTCGGGGTCTCAAAAGACAGATGGGTGCGTCGCTTATTTCGCAAAGGTGTAATCTGTTGGTATTAATTATTACTCAAACTGATGACGGTACGCGTAACCTTTCAAAAAGAGTTTAATTTGAGAAGTAGCACCGGAACATTTACGACAATGCTGAAAGTGTGATTTGTGTATGTCTAAAGCTACATTCTTAGAGCAAAGCTCAGCACAGACTACTCGTGGTTCAACACGACGATCACAAACGCCTCATGAACGCGCCTTGTCCAGAACGCTACGTTATCGGTGATTGCAGCCACTTTCCGGCAGTATATACTTTACTAGAACTACATCAAAAATAATCTTTTATTATAGCGCGCGCGCGCACACACACACACACACACACACACACACAC
>JAJIZL010124737.1:4032-28678 GCA_023969395.1 Amblyomma maculatum | reverse complement strand
GTACTTAAATAGTTTTGTAGTCACATGCTTAGGTGTCACCTAAAGCTCAGGAACGACCTGATAAGGCGCGCTCCAGGAATATCTTCACAGTTATATAAAACAATTGATGTGTCGCTGACGCACATGTCGCCTTTCTCTTTGATATAAAACGCTTCTATCAACTCCCTGGCATTCTTATCTTTGCTTTTGCCCAGAATGCGCACATCAGTGAAGCATGGCTCACAATTGCGGGACGGGCATTCATTAATGTGCTTAGTTATATGGGTGCCTTCCTTGTTCTGTTGTACGTTCCTCTCGTGTTCCCTCGTCCGCTCATTCAGGCACCTGCCTGTCTGACCAATGTAGGAGGGGCCGCAAGACAGGGGGATTTCATAGACAACCCCTTCAGCACATTTCATGAACGGTCTCCTGTGCTTCGTTCCGCAGCCTCGTTCCTTGGTATTTTCTTTATCGGTACGGGAGCAAAGACCACCTAGCTTTCTCGGTGCAGAAAAGGCGAGCCGCACACCATGGCGGCTGGCAACTTTTTTCAAATTATGGGCCACACGATGCACGTATGGCACCACCACTGGTCTTACCTCTTCTCGAGGGACCTCCGGCCTAGCTCTACCAGTATCCTTCTTTGTCTTGTTTAGGAGACATTCAGCCACCGCGGTCACGAGCGAACGGGGGAACCCGGCTGCAAAAAGCCTAGCCAATTGGTGATTAAAACTGTCCCGCATTTTGTGAAGGCATGACTTTTTGAGTGCCGATTCTAGGCAAAGCGAAGCAATCCTGCGTTTCACCAGTTTTGAATGGCAGGAGTCAAAGGGTAACAGCTGCTTCTTGTGAGCCATGCTTCACTGATGTGAGCATTCTGGGCAAAAGCAAAGATAAGAATGCCAGGGAGTTGATAGAAGCGTTTTATATCAAAAAGAAAGGCGAGATGTGCGTAAGCGATACATCAATTGTTTTATATAACTCTGAAAAGATATTCCTGGAGCGCGCCTTATCAGGTCGTTCCTGAGCTTTAGGTGACACCTAAGCATGTGACTACAAAACTATTTAAGTACATTTTATTGCATGCAATAAAATCAGTTGGGAGTTGGCGCTTCGTCCCGTCACTTACCTTTGTGTTTGTCTGTTTTTCGCGCCTTAAACTATTTTAAATATGAACCAAAACCAACTAGCCCAGCAGCAAGTGCTTTTATGTTACTGTGGCAAGGGTGTCCCGCGAAATGAGGAAGTTGTACACATCCTCAGCAATCCCTTTGAGAAGGTGTCCTACCTTGTCTTCTTCTGACATCTGCCGGTTTACAATGCGACAAAGTTTCAATATTTCCTCGATGTAACGTGTGCAAGTCTCACCGGGCTGCTGGGCTCTCTGGGAAAGCTGATGTTCAGCGCGTCTCTTCTTCGCAAGGGTATCCCCAAAGGACTTCGTCATTTTTTCAACGAATCGGTCCCAGGTCGTCAGGATTTCTTCGTGGTTGTCAAACCAAGTCAGAGCCGTGCCAGTGAGGAAGAAAACAACATTGTACAGACTTGCGATCGAGTTCCAGTGGTTGTATTTGCTGCATTTTTCGTAATGTCGGAGCCATTCTTCAACGTCATCTTTGGGCTCACCGTGGAACGTACGCGGCTCTCGCTGGTGAGGAAAGGTCGTCGTCTCTTCAGGTCGCTGTCCATGAGTCGTGCGGGTGGTATCCACTGAAAGGTACTGTTGAGGAGATAAAGGTGGCAAACCTGCTACACGACGGCTGCGACGAGGTACTGGTGGATCCTGAACGTTTTTACCCAGCGCCTAGCACCAAATGTAACAGATGAAATGGTTTTAATACAGGTGAACTTCGAATGAAGGACGGACGCACACGGCTCAGAAACCCGGATCAGTCTGCGTGCGCCTCGCTTCCTCTGCTTCTGCTGCTTCTCAGTAAGCCGCTACGCGGCGTAACAATATATATAGCAACTTCATGGCGCAGTGAAAAAATAAAGGAGATGAAGCCACAAATTAAGGATATCCGTATTGTCATATACATATCATTTCCGTTAACTTCATTTAACTGGTAATCGCTACAGCGTAAGAAAGTGTGCGTAGGCTTTTAATTTGACAGCACAGAGGTTTCCTGATGTTAAATTATAACTCAAATTCAGATACTCACTCACCTGCAGATACTCACTGTGAGACATATTGTCTTTCGCCATGACCACACGCACAATAAATTGCTTGCAGCGTGTTTATGCAGACGCTGAACCTGGATACATTCACACGCATCTGGTGTGAACGTGTATCCCCCCCCCCCTCCCCCACACACACACATACACGCACACACAAAGTGCGACGCCTCCAATCCGTTTAGCTCACTTCATCGGGTGCAGCGTAATCGATGAGAGTGTGTTAGAAACCATGTGATCTGCATAACTACTCTTCAGCCACTTCGATGAATCATAATTTACGAAGCCGTCATAAAACGCATTCTTTCATGTGTAATTCGTCACGAAAGGCATGTTCCCACTGAATTATATCGAGGCTGTCCCTATAAGCGGACACAGATAATGGCGGCGAACAGGTGTCCACTGCTTCCACTGTAAGCTTTCTTGGAGTGTCATTACGTGGTCCAAGACTGCACGCGATAAGAATGAAGTATTACGGCAGCTGGAGAACAGTGCTGCTAAGATTGTTTTTCTGCGATTCAGTCCCACTCTTAGTCCACCTCGGCATATAGTACGTTGTGGTTATGCCGGGGTGCTGTATCGCTTGGGGTAGCACAGACGAAGTGCGAGAAACAAAAATTGAATAAAGCCCTGCCGTTGGCGAGTAACTGCAGTTGGCGAGTAAGAGCTAAAATTAAAACAAACTGTTATAGGGAGGTAGAGGTAGCTTAAAGGATGGGGTACAAAATATCTACTACTTTTTTATTTGTTTGAGTAAAAATGTGTCTTATCCGACAGAATTCTTACATTCTGTGGCCCACCACATGAAAATAGCCACGTTATGACGACATGGACCTATTATAAGAACGGTCACAACGGTTTATAACGTGGTTACACCGGTAACTCTTACGAAATAATGGTCCACTTAGTGAATTTATGTAAGTGAATTTTCTAGTGACACGGGCTGAATTTTATGGTTGGCCTGGACTAAATTTGGGTGCGACTATAGAACTGGGCACGGTCTATTGCGCATAAATATCAATCCTGGTCCAATTTAGCCAGACACCTAATCGTTGTCCCCACTTAAAGTAACGCAACCAGCGTGTTTGATTTGCTGTACATCGCTTTCGAAGTTCGCGTCGGTTGGTGATTGGTCTTCTGGGCAATGACGTCAGTACTTCTGAATAGTCCTCCGATATTGATAAGTGCTTTGCTAGGGTAGGTGGGTTAAATGAGTGCCAAGCTCTACCCAAGTATATAGGTGCGCGCTCACCTGTAAGTGGCAGAGGCGCCGAGTGGCGTCATTGCGCGGGCGTCCTCGGCGGCCCTTGCCTCGGCGGGCGTGCGGCTTTCTCGTGGCCGTTCCTGGTGTATCGGCGATGTCGGGCGAACGACGCTCCCTACGCTGTTCGAATTGGAGCCAATGATGGGAATGTAATGGGGACCTATAGCACATAAACCTTGTGGTATATGAAGCCACTCTTAAACACTAGGTTACGGAATAGCCAACATATTAATGCAGAGTCGAGGCTGGACAGGTTAGTATCGCTCATGAGCTTCGCCTCTTCCTTTACCACTAACAACCGCACATAACCTGTATTACGAATCAGCTTTAAGATGCCCGCTTTAAAGAACCAGATGCCCTCCCAGGGCCACTGCTTAACTGACAGCACAGCTTTAATATGATACCACTTGATTAACCGAACGTTTACTTTGAGTGGCCAGGAATTACATCAAAGTCATTGTTAACACTACAGTGCCTTAGAAAAGTAAAACTTGACGAAACAAAAAATGTGCTGTGTTGTGCTGTGTTTTATGGCTCATACGCATCTAATGCTACCACGTACCAAACGCATAGTAGGATCTGCTGTCCGTGCAGCAGATCTATTACTTACGGTTAAAATATCTCATAGTTCGTGAAGAAGTTTGGCGTATTTTAGGAACATAAGAACGCGTGATATATTCACAAGTGTATTTCTCAGATGAGCAATCTAGTGTAAAGAGGTATATAAGTTCAGAATAGAATTGTGTAAAATGATTTTTCCTTAGCTCTTCTAGCCCCCCGCAGGAACACAAAACATGATTAATTGTGATCGTCTCTCCGCAAAGCTCGCTTGTCGGTGTCTCCTCTCTTGTAGGAATAAAACCATGTGTAAGGTATGTCAAATACGGAGGTGACACAAAATGACTTCATTGAATCATTCTTGGTGTGTACATCACTTCCGTTTAGTTGTGAAAGGTTTTACTAGGTGTAGCTTATCATTTTCCTCATTATTCCATTTGGACTGCCATCTATCTCTCAGCCTAGACTGTATTAACGTGACTGCTTCTTTGTAGGGAATGCGAACTTCTATATGTTTGACTTGTGCAGAACATATGTCAGCTTGTTATTTCTATCGATTCCTATGTGACTCGGAACCCAGCACAGCTTTACAGTGTGCCCCTGTGTTGTGGCTGCTGTGTATGATCTCACAAATCAGCGATTTATCTACATTTATATTATTATGCGATGTTAGCATGCTCAAAGAATCAATATAAATGATACTCTTCTCTATTTTCTCATTTTTACTTTTTTCCTAGAGCCATAAGGACTGCGTAGCTCTCTGCAGTGAAAAGGGATGCGCACTCTGGTAGCCGTACTGTTCTATTCGGACTGTTATAGACCCCTGACTTTCAACGTACAGTGAAAATTTTGAACCACCTAATGTATAATATGCCACGTATTCTTTGTACTTTTTCTTTAGTGCTAAATATTCCTGCAATATGCGTTCATGTGGTGCTTGTTCTTGCTGGAATTGCCTTAACGAGAAATTACATACACATAGCTGGCAGTACCAAGGTGGGAGTAGATGATGTTTTTGGGTACGTGTTATTGGTTAATGAGTCCATTAAGCCTAAATATTGACATTTCTCATCAAAGCGCAGGGTAAGTGGCCTTATTGCTTGAGGTTTGTTGGTAAACAGGGTTCGAGATAGGCAGTTTTAACTATTGGGTAACATATATAATTTGGTAGAGAACGGATTTTTAGAATGTATGAGCATGTCAGCATGCTTCTTCTGTCTGTGAGTGATGGTTCATTGCTTTCTACATATAAGCTGTTTGCGGGCGACGTCCTGTATGCACCAGTTGAGGTGCCGAAGTCTAGATTGTGTACGAGGTCCAATCGTTTGAGTATGATTGCCTTGCAGATCCATACAGCATGCAGCCATAGTCTAAACACGAACGTACTACAGAACGCTAAATTTGTAAAAGGCATGTTCTATCAGAATCCCAGTGTTTGTGTGAAAGGATCTTTAGTAAAGTCATAAATTTTGAAGCTTTCTTTTTCAGGTTGTTTATATGGGCAAGAAATGAACGCTTTCTGTCAAATATTAGGCCTAGAAATTTGTGTTCCTGTTTGGTAGCTTGACATCCTTTAGGTAGACAGTGATATCAGTGTGCCATCCTCTTCTAAGAGAGAACAAAAAAGCTACAGATTTTTTTGCAGAAAACCTGAAGCCAATATTCTCAGCCAACGTTGCCAGTTTATTTGCTGTGAGCTATATTTACGTCTCGCGTGTTGATACACTAGAGGATGCGCACGCAATTTGCATGTAATCTACGTAGACAGAGTATACATAATTTATTTTGGGATTATTTTTGCAATGGTATTCATTTTTACTATAAAAAGTGCAGTGCCTAAAATGCACCACGGAAGCGCACCCTTTTCTAATATGAAATTCTTGGAAAGGGTGGAAGGAAGACGTGCTTGAAATGAGCGTTCAGAAAGAAAGTCACCTATAAACTTAAACATTTTGCCGCGATTTTCAAGATCTCCCAAATCAAGCAGGATCCCAAACCGCCATGTGGTGTCATAGGCTTTTTCGAGATCAAAAGAAACCTCAAGAAAGTGTTGCTTATGTATAAAGGCTGCTCGGACAGCTTTCCAGGCGGACAAAGTGATCAGTAGTTGAACATGTTTTTTTGTAACCATACTGGTGAATGTAAAAAAGCTTCCGGGATTCACGAACAAACATTAACCTTGTATTCACAATGCTTTCAAAAGACTTCGCGAGACAAGTCGTCAGGGCTATTGGCCTGTAACTGCCTGGGGAGTTTGGAGACTTGCCAGGCTTCGTGAATGGTACTACAATGGCTTTTTTCCACACTTCTGGTACTCCTGTTATCCATATTTTATTGAAAAATGTCGATAATACATCTACTGATGATTAAGGTAAATGAACCAGAATTTCGTAGTGTATTTTATCTGGTCCTGGTACAGTGTGCCAGCCAAAAGCACTCTGTTTCCTCAGGCATGATTAAAGAATTAAAATGTTCGTTCGCGCTGCCAGTTATTGGGAGTCTGTTTTTCAGCAGTTGTTTTAAAATTCAAAAAGAAGATGTATAGTGTGCGGAACTAGAAACTTTAGAAAAATGTTTTACCAATATGTCTGCTTGTTCTTCTATGCTCGTCTGTGTGCCAGGGGCTGTTAAAAGTGGAATTGTGAAAGGGGAGTATTTGCCATCTAGGTTTTAACCTGATCTAACATTTTATTAGACTTGGTCGAGCTATTTATTGACGCGACATAATTTTGTCATGAGGTTTCTTCGCCATTGTGGCGAATGTAACGTGTCTTAGCTCTGGCCGTTTTGAAGCATATTGGGTTTTCGTGCGTAGGATATCTCCGGAAAACTCATCAGGCCTTATTTTGTTTCCTTTTCGCTTTTTGGCACTGTTTTGTGTACTGCAATTTGTGGTATTGCTGTACAGCTCCCGAAGATCGCGAGATAGCTAAACGTGCATCAACAGTAATACAAGCCGTAAACTTTTGATTCGGCTCATTTACGCTGAGGTTTTCCGAAAATCGTTCTTCGAGGTTTGCTCTGGACTGGAAAAGAGGCCAGTCAGCTAACTGAAGTTTCCACTGCCGTGGTTTCCTTAGAGTGATGGATGCACGATGAGGATGTCAGACTGATTATTACAGATAAATGATCACTTCCGTATGGGTTGTTAGACGTCCCATTTAAAATCGATAAAAACTGTTGGCGAACAAGAAGATAAATCTAAGGTGCTCATTTTCCCCGTGCTCGAGCAGCAATAAGTTTACTTGCATGTATTCAGAATGCAGACATTGTTGCTCAGGATAAAATATTCTAAAATAGGACCTCTAATGTCTGTATGCTCAGTTCCCCAACCCAAAATGAGGAGTGAGCCTTAAAACCCCCAAATAAAAGATAGGGTTCAGGTAGCTGTTCTAAATGTTCCTTTAGGTCATGTGGTTGAAGCTGGACAGAACATATTCTGATGGTTTTAAAATGCTGAACAGTGACTGCCACAGCATCGAATTTGGAAAACAAGAAGTAATAACATGAAGAATCGCTCATGAAGTATATTCATGGGTTATACCCACCGCAGTGGAATGTCGGTGGTTATAACGTTACAGCTTTAGGCTGCTGTATCCAATTTTTTGGAACAGAATCATTGGCGCAGCGGCCGCCTCACGATGGAGGTGCATTGCAACAGAATCAGTGTATTGTGCGATGTTAGTGCATGTTAGAGCGCCAGACAGTCGAAATCCACCCGGAGCTCTCCAATGCGGCATTTTATATGTCATGCGAGAAACCTTTCGTTAGACCCCATATATGCGACCGTATACTGAATATTTGTTAAGTTTATTCAACTCCTACATCCACTCGCGAAACTTCGAAGCGCAAACAGAAGAAAATCATACCAGAGTTTTGTTCGGCGGCTGATGTGCGTGCTGGCTTGCGGTGTCGGCTCTCAGATCTACGCCCTGAGCATGCAAGTGCGCCTGCAGGCGTTCGAAGCCGCAGCCGCCACGCGCGCGAAGCTGCGGCGGGAAGCGCACGTCTTCGGCAGCGTAGAATACCGAGTGGCCCTTCCCGGACACAGCCGGATACATCCAGGACGGTTCCACGTAGAAAGAGCGCCCATCGCCAGTTCTGATCCGTCCTTGAAAGACGCCGCCGACGAGAGATCCGAACACGCGGCTGTCTGGGTCAGCTGCACCAACGGCCTTGGGTAAATTCACCTCAGACGGCAACCTATGTATATGGTGCCTATGGGGACAAGCAAAATCACGGAATGCAAGTTTAATATTTATTGGATCTATACCTACCATTTCTTGACGAAGCTAACACATAAATGCTTGCGCTTCGAATACCTTCCGACAGTGGCCGATTTTCTGCCTAGCACCGAAAACAAGGGCCATGAAGTCCTCTGAACAACGTCACTTGAAGACAGGATAGCAGTGCGATCGCTTGTGCTTCGGTTGTGGGACGGCTGAATTCCAGCGATAGCGTGTTGGCTTCATTATTCAAAGGGACACGTTAGGAATGGCAGGGGAAAAACGAAAGACTACCAAGTCGCCTTTTTTGAAGTGGAAAGCAAGGGCTTTGCCATATGTGTTAGTCCTCGACGAGCGATCCGAGAGTAATTAATGCCTCCCTTGCTATAGGAAAGTACTGTGAAGAGCAGCAAGCTGGGCTAATTAGCACATTTGCGTTTTGAAACTTTGGTAACTGCGCTAACATGTAGCCTTACGCCTCTTCCGTTGCCCATGTTTGCTCGGGTAGCACCTAAAGTTCCAGAATGCTGTAGGCACGCCGCAGCATGCACCGAATAATGTCGAGAAGTTCGGGAAGGTCACTGCTGCAGAAAACCTCTCCAGCTTCTGCCATCTGAATGGTCGAACCTGCTGCACGCGCTGTTGAAAAGACGAAATTGTTGTGCCGAAGAATACCAATGCTCCTTTAAAAGAAAAAATAAAAGTTACTTTCAGCACATCCTCTGCTATGTATTTCAATTAGCTGGGCTCTATCTATGTTTTGCTTCATCCATTACCTCCTAGGATAAAATAAACTGCACCGTCACAGCTCCTCGTCCAGCACACCAAGAACGCGCCGGGGAGACACTGTAGAACAATATCACAATATTTTCCTGTCTTTTTACTCTTGAGTTCGTACCTTTAGACCTCTCAGAGTTCCCCATCCTATGTCGCAGTACCTGCCCTTGTGCGGGACAAAAGACACACGCAAGGTCAGGTGCCTTTTGTGTAGAGCCTTCCAGTGTAGAGTACCAGCACCTATTTCACAGATTCGTACCTTTAACATGATTAAGCTAGAATAAGAAAATGGCTAGGTGCACAAAGGTACCTAGTTAAATTAGGAATTGCGTTAGATAGACGGGATAAGACGACTGAACATTCAGTGATGACCGCGAAAGGCTGTATTTTCGCTTTCGCGGGCTAAAACTTAGCAGCACACTCTCGCGCTTGCTGGAGTCCCGTGCTTTCTTGACTGTCTCAGCGACGTCAGACATTGCCTATTGCAGAAGCATATCCTTTAAGCTACATATTGAGATCCCACGTTAACGAAAACTCGGCACTGTCCGCTTGTTTGTTTTTGGACTGCCGGTATATTCATAAGCCCGTTATACTTAGTGGCACGGGCAGAGGCGTATTATATTTTATAATTTTTGGGCAGTCTCCCCATACTATATGTCGGTATATTCAGACACATTCAAATTGGCCTGTTTAAACAATCCTGGCTTTCTGTTCCCACCTAATTCTCTTTCAAAGCTTTGTGTGCACGTTGGAATTCAACCGTATGCGCTGTACCTGTCTGAATGCTTTCCTTTGCCAGTCGTCGTGTTAACGCTGCGTGAGTTTCAAAATACTCCCTGGATAAACTTGACAAAGTGCGAGCGAATGTTCGTTCATTTCTTTTATAATGCAACTGCAGTGAGCGTTAAGGTTGCTAGATGGCAAAAAACTCAAAGCAAGCTTCCTATGCAGAAATAAAAAAAGTTTATAAGGTCTGGATTCAACAGTACCGAGAGGGAAGATGAAAGGGCGGCTGCTGTATAGTCTGCGGTGATCGTCCGACCGAGAGGAAGAAGAGCAAACAACCACAATCGGAGCTACTCACATTCGACGTGACCGGAGTACATGTGCGAAAGGTCGACGTCTACAGCGCCAGACGATGTGGTCACAATCAAGTCGTCGGAAAAGGCCGATAGATCTGGGTGCAGTACGAGGCTGAAGTCCCTGAAATCGATTGCCAGAGGAAAGCAGAGCGTTTTCATTGGGTGCTAGTGTATATAGGAAGTTTTGTCATGTATCTACACTAATCGTAGTAAGTAAATGGTTGCTGTAGCAAACAAAACATGGCGGAATATTATTTGTAGTTTTGTGGATCTGAGTGATAAGGTAATAATTGTGTAATTGATTTAAGAAAAATATAATTTTCAAAATGAAATAAAACAGCGCAACGAACGGGACGAAACACGAAGAAAAGGAGACAAAGACACAGGCGCTTTCATTATGCAGTACCAACTAGCCCGGCATCTTGCACTTCTATAATTTTCAAGGAACACAAGAATAATTAAATCACAGTAATAACTATAATGAATAACTAAATCATTGATTCATTGGTTTTAACATCCCTGAGCACTGAAGCTTTGAAAAAGAAGAAAGAAGGAAGAAAGCAGCAGAAAAGACAAACTCGTGCCGCTGACGGGGTCCAAACATCACAACTCGTGTATGTCATGCACAGTGTTTCAAGAATGGAAGTGCGACAGCGGATGTCTAAGTTTCTACTTTCGAATGTAGTTAGGCTGAATGTAGGCTAACGTCGGAAAAGTGCTGTGGTTCAAGGTTTCAATCACGTTGGTACATGGGACTTGAAGAGTCTTGAAAAGTACTTGTATTTTTATCATTCAGTTAAATGCGGCGCATTCCTACAAAGAATAAAAAAATAAACGCTCTTTACAAGATATACTTTGAGCATCTGGCGGAATTCTGGAACTTTTTGTGTTCGGATGCCTCGGCGTGGCGGTGCAGTGGTTAAGATGCCCGACTACTATGCACGAGTATACCGGGTTCGACCGCGACTTCCGGCGGCTGCGTTTCGATGGAGACGAAGCGGCGAGGCATCCGTGTGTTGTGCGATCTATGTCAGCGCACGTTAAAGATCTCTAGGAGGTCGAAATTACTCCGTAGCACTCCACTATGGTTCCTCTCTCTTTCCACTTGCACCCCCCAGTTTCCTTCCTTCCCTTACGAAGCGGTTCAGGTCAACGCCATCTAGACTGGCTCTCATCTAGGTGGCGTTGAGGGAAAACGTCTCGAGAGATAGAGAGGTGTCGTAGTGGAGGGCTATGGAGCAATTTCGCCCATTTGGGGATATTTAAAGTGCACTCAAAAAGCACAGCACACAGACGCCTCTCCGTTTCGCCTCCATCGAAACGCAGCCGCTGGTGGTCCAGTTGTACTCCGGCACAGCAGTCGGGCGGGTGAAGGTGGCTGCTCTTGCCCCTACGGGCTGAGAATGGTAGGCCCCCACCATTTGCGGCGGGGGCTAGCATGTCACCGGCGGTTGTACATGTTGTAGGCCGTCATTGCACCCGCCACCGCTTCGGGGGCGGACTAAGGCCGTTTAAAACGCACGCCTTTCTCTCCCCCTCTTCTTTTTCTTTCTTTCATTTTATATTGTCTGCTGTGTTACGACGAAGATTGAATGTGTACTATGAGGATGCCTACAACATGGCACGGAGAAAATACTACTACCACGGTTGTCCGACTGTTTAGAGCGGGCTTTAGAGACACGCGAATTTCGTGTCCGCGCACAGTTCGTCTCTTACCGTCCGAGAGCCTTGAAACGAACGCGCGCTGCGTCGTGCCACTGGCCAGAGCTGCGTTTAGCTCTCCGGGTGCTCTCGTTGCTCGGTTGCTGGACTGGGTAGGACAGCAGCTCGTAGTTGCGTATGAATGGACCCAGCTCATCTGCGTAGCGATGAAGTGAACCGTTCTACTACAGCTCTGAAATTTAGGAAACGTAACAGTGCAAAGGCATGTAACCACAAGACAGAAGAGAACACAATGAGACATATTGTGCTCTCTTGTGTCTGTAGTTTGTAGCTATTGAATAACTATCGAGCCAAAACTGCAGAGTCGTGTATACAATAAATTCATATCTGGAAATATTCTGAAAGGAATATGCTGGTTGGTTTGGTTTGTGAGGTTTAACGTCCCAAAAAGACTCAGGCTATGAGAGACGCCGTAGTGGAGGACTCCGGAAATTTTGGCCACCTGGAGTTCTTTCGTGCACTGGCATCGCACATCACATGGCCGCCTTTCTTCTCGCCTCCATCGAAAAGCGGCCGCCAAGGCCGGGATTCGATCCTGCGTCCTTCGGCACAGTAGTCGAGCGCCGCAACCACTGCACCGCCCCGGTGGGGCGAAAGAAATATGCGTGCATAAGGCTGCAGTTACATAACATCCCACTAGTGTGGTCGTTGATTGGCCAGCTACTCTTCCCAACGGCGGCCGCTGAATACGCCGGCGATTAAGAGCTGGTCGCTCACGCAAATGCCCTAACTTCTGAATATTTTGTGAACGTGCGGCGAGCTGCCTGGCTGTAAAAGAAAAAAAAACACACACAAAACGGCACCTTTTTGAGCTATTTGAGAGGAAGCTTAGGTTATCACTCTCTCAAAGATTCCCAGCAGCAATGGGTGACGCTTTTTACATAGCGCACAACCAGTACGAAATTTGATGCTAGGGCTCTTTTCAAACGCCGGCCGCGTCGCTTGAGGTACCAGCAGCTCGCGGCTGGACGGTTTTCGCGGTCCGCATCGTCCCTGCCGCCACTTACCCGCGTACCCTCCCATGCTGAAGAACAAGATGAGCACGATACCGGCCGGGAAGATGCCTTTCTTCTTGGCCACTTTACTCGCTGTCCAGCTTTCGCTGTTGTCAGCCATATTCTCCCTCTTCTTCTTCTTCCTCTTACTTCGTATTAACGTGAAAGCTCAGCTACGCCCTTACAACAACCGAGAAAAATATGATTGGTTGTTTGAGTGCTTGTTGTTTTTACGATGTCTGTTTATGCTACAATAAAAAAAAAAGCTACGCCCTTAAATAGCTGGTCGGCGCGCTTTTCATATGACCTTTAACGCACCGATAGCGGAGCGCGAGCCGCGTCTTCGCATTTGTGGCACACGGAGACGGTGGCGCTTGCTCCTTCTTTTTAATCTGCTTCTTTTTTTCTTCTACATCGTACACCTTCTTCTTCACACACCTGACAAACTTCATCTGTACCGGTACATATCTGCACAAATATACAACACTGCCTGACACAATGCCACACAGCCTTTCAATCCTCTGCTTATCCTTTCCCGCAACCGCTGCCCACCTGGCTCGCCTCCTGGGACCTCCGCCTCCAAAATGTCCTCTACACCTTTGTGTCGTATAGAATTGTAAGAACAGTTTACTCATGGTTAATGTCCCGCTATACAGCGTCAGGCTGGAGTGCCAGTTTTGAAGGTTGTCGCGGAATGGTTAATGCATAACCTCCACCTTCAAAATGCCCTCGACACCTTCGTGCCGCCTAGAACAGGCTGTGGTGTCCTTGCGGTTCACAGACATCAAATAGAAGAGTCGCACGCTTTTTCTTTGCCTACTAAGGTTTAGCTTTGTTAAACCTCTCATTTTTGTTTTGTGGTTTTCGAGACTTCTCGTATTTGAAGAATGCGACTTTTTTTTTTTACTTCAGTTGAATTAAGTGTCGTTCACACAGTGCCAAAACATTACGGCAGCGTAAGTGTCCAGGAGAAACTAACCAGTCGCTTTGGCTGGCAAAGAAAGATGGCTGACAAAACCCTGACCAAACCCCCTTTGTGTGTATGTACAGAGGAGAGGATTAGAAGAAGAGAAAGGCAATGCCCTTCAATGTACCCCGGGCCCCTCAAGACACGGATGAGTACAACTAATCAAGCATGCTGACCACCTACTCGGAAATCCTACAACGCTATAGGCTAGGCAGACGGGAATACGCGCCACCTGATAAACAGCTAGACAAAGAACAATAAATAGTACTGAGAAGAATTCAGTCAAACACGTACTCAAGCTCAGAAAGACTTCACGCAATCTACTCACACGACTATGAGCCACAATACGCGCACTGTGACATGTAGGCGGACATATATACCACATGGTATGGACCTGTCAGTACAATATCGCTGTAGAAATTCTAAAAGGATTGGACGATTTAGCGGCGGGAGTAAAAGCTGCCTAACTCAGACCCTAACGTTTAGCTCGAGCTTACTTTAAGGACCAAAGCGGCTGCAAAATCTAACAGACTCCTGTAATAAGACGGCCGACCACAATGTTTTATTTCATTAGACAATGTTTTCATCACCACCCTGGCCCATCCCCAGCCGTGGCTACGTGCCATTACGACTTAGGACATCGTCATCTAGACGCACCCGTCGGTTTTGAAGGGAACTGCCAGTTTCTACATACCGGCTCTCAGCCACTTTCACTTCCAGTCGCCGCGAGTCCGGTGATACGCCGGGAAAAACTTGGGCTTCACGTGCAGAAAGCAAGCAGTCGCACACGCGCCAGTTGTGCGGGCTTGCCGACAGGTACCCAACGCCCTACACCTAAACTCCTTGCCTAACCCAATAACTCAAATCCCTCAGGTAGAGCAACAATGATTCACTAGATTCGCGCCAAAAACACGGCAGCAGGCTTAGGTTATCTGAAGAGACACCAACGCCGGTGTTTGATACTAAGAAAAGGCTCAATCGACCAGAAGAGATCTTTGAAAGTAATAGCAAACGAAGCGAACACACCGAACATACTTCTCAAGTTGCTTCTCAGCAGTCACGAATCACTCGGAACAGAACAGTTGCACCCACTGTCAGGATCAGTCTACAGCCGACATACTATACTTTATATAGCATTGCGCATCTTTTTAAAGATACAGCATAAAATTCAGCATAATATTTAGCATATATTTATAATTCAGCATCAGGACATGTTCATTATAACACACATAAGCCACAACATAAGCCGTTGCTGCATATGGCAGCGAGAGCGGCGCTAATCGAGTAGTGTTGAAAGGCCGACTGACAGCGCGCAGGTCTGCAAGCCGGAAGGACAGGAGGCAAAAACCGACATGTGAAGAACCAAGAACCCCGCACTACACGCCTCCTAATTCTCTAAAACCAAACTTCAATTTTCACTAGTTAAAAAAAAAAAAAACATTAAAGGTGGAAGTTATTTTCTTTTAACCGGAATGCATGCTTTATTTTTAAGCTCCATAGCGTTAATTATTGAGAACTGTTTTATGTTCCAATTTGTTTTCCAGCGAAAGATAAACTATACCTCATTAGCAGTCACAGAAAGTGCATGCAGAAACTTTCATATCAGGATTTCTTTTTTTTCTGCCAGAACTGTATGCCGGACAGGAAATGTTAGCGCAGGTGCCGTTTTTGAGTAAAATGTTGTCACGGGAGCTCTTACTTATATATGCTGCTGGAAATTTTAAGTTTGGTCTTATAACAGTACAGATTTGAAGTCTGTTCACAACAAGATATTTTCGTTTCGAGAGTTTTCTGCTGCATAAATCTTATACGATGAATAGCGTCCCGCGTTCACAAAAAGGTGCAATATGGGCAAGGACAACGTGATATTGATGCTCCGAGCACTTGTCGGCCCTTTGTTGAATGTCAGTCTAAACCACATGCGACCGCGAGTCTGTTTTGTTTGCCGTAGGATCCTCTGCAGCTCCCGCGGCTGCTTCACAATGCTATCGGGACCCAGACGCTTTGTGGAATGAGAGGCTGATACGCAAGAAGTAACAAAAAAAGTAGTGTTTTTATTTGATGGTTAAAACCGAGTAACAATTAACAAAAGTAAAGGCGGGTTATATTTTGTAGACGAGCATCCCAAGTTCAAAAGGATGATCATATATTGAAATGAACACGAGTGGTAGAGCCACAATGAATGTTCAAGGAGGGCCTACATATGTGGGCGGCTTGGGATTCCTTTGCGTAGCGCATCACAAGGGCACCCGATTGCTCCCTTCAGCGTCGAGGCCGTAGGCAGGGCAGTGGAGCTCGACAGTGAAGGTGTAGAACCATGCGCCCACAATGGCACCAATGTGAGGACCGATGATGGGCACCCAGAACCAGTTGTATTGCCGGAAGCTAAGATTGAGAGAAAGAAAAAACGGCATTTGAATAATTGGCGAATGCTCGCAGACTAAAACAGCTTATGTAGACCAAAATGCTAGAATCGGTAGCCTGTAATCAGACTTTTCGATAATCAGTTGCCTGAAGTGAAGTACAATTTCATTCTTTTGTAGGAAGCGAGGCGTAATGAGGGCCGTGTCGCACCTTCAACATTTCCGAAGACAGGTTCATTTTCCTCACGAGAGGCAAAATCGCCGAAGTAAGGCACTGTTAGTGCAGTATCAGGCTGAATGTTTGCTGAAAGTTGTCCGTCAGCAATGAAAGTGATTCGCAAGTTCTGCCTTCTGACTTGATTAGCCGTAATTTAGGCAGAACTTGGGCAGCAAAGCACTGGTTTCGAAGGGTCGCAAGGCTGAAAGTACGTTGAACAGATATTGCATGATTGATATCAGAGGAAGCAGGAAGGAGGTGTTAATGACCCCGTGCAATGCGGCTGAACCGAATGCGGAGCAATAGCTTTGGCTGCGGGCGACGGAGCATTGAATCGAACTCAACCAATGTGCCGTCGAATGCATGAAAGTTCGCCCGAGTTCGAACTGTTTGCGCAGGCGCAGTGAAGCTGCATAACGCAGGTACGGGACGTCACAAGCCGGCGCAGCGGCGGAACACCTGTGGAACGGCGCAGCTGAGTGCTATGGTTACGCCGCATGCGCTGTTGTGGCCTTGGACAGCGCACGGCGAAACTTATCTAGATGTAGCTTAAAAAGAAAAAGACAGCAAATTCTATAGAAATGCGAAATGTTAAATGGAAATATAGCACATGAGTTGCTGGTTTATTAAGCAAGTGCTGTACTCTGCCATCTCGAATTCGAGCTGTCTGGTAAATTAGTAGCCCTTCACTGGACAATTGCCCTCCTGTACTGAGGAGCCACCATAACTATAGAATAAAGTAGTTCTTGCAAATGTAACCCCCCCCCCCCCCCTTTTGTAACGTTTATCCACGAGCTTGTGGATGTACCTGAATACTTCGCCACCCCAGCCAGCGATGGCCGTGAAGATTCGCGGCGAGAGGTCGCGGGCCGGGTTGAGCGGCGCGCCGCAGTTGTAGCCGAAGCAGAGGACGATGGCAGCCAAGGCGAGGCCGATGAACAGGGGCTGCAGCCCCGATGCCACGGCCATGTTGCGCCCGTCGATCACCGCCAAGATGGCCATCGTGAGTAGAGCAGTGCCCACGACCTGAAACAAGAACGGTGAGGCCGTATTCACACAGGGACGACAAAAAAAAAAAAAAAAAAAAAAAAAAAAGGAACGGAACGTTCAGTCTGTGCAGCACATAATAGCGCTGACCCCTTCCTCAGCAATGGATAACTTGAAATATAAAGGTTAATTTGGTGTTTAGGGTACTTCTGCACAGGCGCCCGGTGTACAGGTGCCCCTGCCTTGTGGTAGAGCATCACAAGCTCCACAAAAGCGCCTCGCGTTCGAGAGGCACCAGATTCGATCTCCTGTACCTCCGGAGAGGTACAAGCATCCCCCAGCCTGGTGTTCGGCTCTTCTGGGGTAAAATGATTGGGAAACTAGTCATGGACCAAAAAGGGTTGCAATTGGCTTCTTCCGCACGAGACGGACTTTTGGTTGTCCTATGGTGGAACGAATCAACGGCGCAACGTTTTACGGCTATCTGGAAGCGGGTGCTCGGGATCGATCCCGACCGTAGGTGGCTGCGTTTGGATGGATGCGAAACTGAGAAGCGTTCGTGTGCTTTGCGATATTGTTGCGAGTGTAGAAATGAGGAAAAGAAAATGCACGGGCCTGCTACTGGCTCTGTAGCCGAGTCACCTCCGGTAATTCGTGCGGACAGTGGAAATTAGAGAAGGTAAAACAGGCAGAGAGTGACGTGCGTCACAACAGGAGGGAATTACCTGGTCAAGCAAGCCGTTTCCGGTGCCAACAAAGTCCTTAGGATAGGAGGCGAAGATACCAGCCGTGGCGTTGACACCGGTGACGCTTCTAATGCCACCGTCGAACTGGTCCAGGGCACCTGAATGCGGGCAGTTCACATATGAAAGTCGCAATGTGAAAAAAAAAAAGCTGCCTAAAGGCACTTGTGAAAATTTCACTCATTAGTTCGAGCTCCCAGCAGAGGAGTATAACGAGAAGTACGCGCCGGCAAATACGCTACAGTGGACGCAAGCAACTGGGCCAAAGATCCATATTCATCGGAAGACTAGCGGGAATAACTGAAAGATGAGCAGAGGACACTTCGAAGCAAGGTACGCATCACAATGCATTGTCATAAACAACTTTCCAGAATTTAGCAAATATCAAGATGCTCCGTTTGCCTCTTAGCATGTTTATCAAACTGAACAGACAGCGCGCACTCAGTGTTAAGAAAATTGAACCAGATACGTCGACTACACAGACATCAATGGTAATTTAGGACTGCTGGCGCCGATTTTTCAGCGCCTGTGCCACCTATGAGAAGCGTGCTCGTGACCCCTGCCCTCGCCCCTCCTGCCCCAACTAGGCTGGCATACGGAAAGTTATGCGGAATGGACGGTGGTGAAACGTACTTAATGTCAAGCTCCGCGCGATGTTACCAAGTTCAGCACAAAAGTAAGAACGCAAGACTCACCTAGGTAAGTGATGTAGAGGACTACGGCGGCTAAAAAGGCTCCAAGGTACTGAGCCGCAATGTACGGCAGAATCTTGCGCCAGGAGAACTTCCGCACCGTGGCCAGTGCCACTGTTACCGCTGGGTTCAGGTGTGCGCCTGCGAACAGCAAAGATGGTTTAGAATCACATACGATGGTTTGATTTGGTATGTGGGTTTAACGTCCCAAAACGACTTGGGCTATGAGAGACGCCGTAGTGAAGGACTCCGGAAGTTTCGACCACCTGTGGTTTTTTTAACGTGCACTGACATCGTACAGCACACGGGCGCCTTGGTTTTCGCCTCCATCGAAAAGCGGCCGCGGAGGCGGGGATTCGATCCCACATCCTTGGGAACCGTAGTCGAGCGTCGTTACCATTGAGTCACCCCGGCGGGGTAGAATTACATACGAGCACATAGGTCGTCTTTGTGCCGTCTGCGTAGATACCCTTTAGCTATAATCCCAGACTAACGACACTAGCAATGAGCGCCTGCTTCCTTTTGGAGGCAGGAACTTTAAAAAAAATAACTGGTCAGAGTGCGTAGCTGCATGAAAATTTTACAGCGCGCTCACAGCGATGACATACGAGCGTTGCATCTGCACGCTGGGACTTATCATGAATATGGTTTAGACGATCGCAAAGCCATATGGGGCTGCACGTATACAGGCTTTGTTTAGCTAGGAGAAAGCAACTATCGACGCTGCGAACCACAGAATCTGCAGTGTGACGGGGCGCGAAAGGCTGCGATAGGCACTGGAGGTCAGCAGAGATGAGAAACAAGCAGAGTGCTTGCTATAGCAGATGGAGAAGGTAAGCAGGAAAGAAACGAACACGGGACCTCTTCGTTATTGTTGCTTCCATAGCCTTCGCAAAAGCAGCCAGTTTTCCACTATGAAGATGGGCCGGTACGGCAGCCTTGATAGTGGATCCGTAATTCAACTTGTCTCGTTCTCCTTTCCCTTGCAATAGTCTGATAGGGGCTCACGCTCACACATGATTTTGGAACCGCGTGTAGCAGTCGCTAGGTAGGGACGAATCCGGATTCGAGATCGACGACGGCCATGTGCACGCACCGGCGATTTCATGAACGTAGACATCGGGTGGGAGGAGCGGTCTTAGTGCACCGCCAAGCGAATGAAGTAACGGTAGAAACAGGGGATGACAGTGTTCGGTGATCGTAGACTTCACAGCGCTGCATAAATCTTGCAGCGATGACCATATTTTTTTTTTGTGAATTTAAATATTAAGGAGGAACTTAGAATCGCACTCCTCAACAGGTGCACTGTAACGTATTACCGAGTGTCAAACATAGTGTAAGTCCTTTCATACTTAGTCCCGGCTCCCCTCTGAGGGGTACTTGAGGATAAGAGGGCGCGTCGGCACACTTAATGAAAGAGTGTGCATACCCGAGACTCCTCCAGCGACGAGGACACCTAGCATCACGGCCAGGCCCCAGCCCCAGAACGCGGCCGTGTAGCTGACCACGCCTGCCTTGTCGAAGGTCAACGAGGCGAGGACCGCGTTGCCGAACAGCTGAAATAGAGGGAAATATGCAGGTGCGTGCGAGTGTCGACAAGGCTAATAATCAGCTGGCAACACTGTCCAGAGGAGGGTTCTTACAGTGGCGATGCGGGACAAGATAATGACAGCCTGGGAAGTAATGGCGACAGTACTTTCGGGGAGAGTGCGCAGCAATTATTTAATTGAACTTAAGATGAGGGGACCGCTCTGCTCGCCTGCTCCATCGTATACGATACACGCTTAATGTACAGACAAGGAGCATAGTATATTTCTGCCCGTGTGAGAACCTAATGGGCTCTGGGTTCAAGCTCTCATCTCTTCAGATTTCGTGCACCTTATTCAATAGCCGTCTTAAAGGCATGCATTCTGAACTGGGAAGATTTATAGCAGAACAAATGCATACAGCACGAGCGGGACTAGACTCGTCCGACGACGACCATGAAGTGCAGCTGAATTCAGGCACCACCTTGCGCCAAGGCGAGTGCGGTTCAGAGCTTCCTGGCTCTAGGGAACTGAATGGCACACTCTTGTTCACCGTCTATAGAATGGCAGAAACGCGAAAAAAAAAAAAGGAAACCTGGGAGTCCTTTTTAACATGTAGAAGCACGTCGTTGTGCCGGCTGTTCGTACTAATAGCCGATAAGATGACAGTCCTTAATCCAAGGCTTTATAATTGCGCGGGCTCCCTGCTATCGCCGCTCAGGGATTTGCGGCGATTTCCTCTGCAGATGGGTTGCACAGTAAAGCCAATTATGGCCACATAGCGCAGCCAGTCCGTTGTTGCTAGATTACGCCGCTATAAGCTAGGCTAGAAGCTAACAATTTACATGGTGGAAGAGAGAAGGGTTTGAAATGGACTGTGCTACAGACGGGAAGAAAGAAATGCTGGAGCTCAGGTAGAAGAGTGAAATCCGATGCATAAAAGGCGCAACGGACGGTACGGAGTGGGTGGATTAAAAAAAAGAAAAAGGCAATAGTTTCCTTCAGTAGCGGAAACCGGAGCTCTGACAACGTACTTTATTTTAAATGTAGATTGCAATAACTACAGAGAAGAAAATGCAGGGCCGGGAAGTAACGACAACCAATCATTATGCTTCGGAGAAGCAATTCCAGCTTATCGATTTTCACTTGGCAACTTCAGCTTAGACCAGGGGCAGCGTGTGCATTCGCGATAAAGAACGCGAAACATGCTCGGCTGGGGCACGCGAAGAGCAATCGGGACAGCACACGTCAGCGAAAAAGGAGCAAAAGACTACTTTGAAGGAATTAACTCATCGGGCATCGAATTAAATCTGTGGGTGAAAGAATTACATCCAGGAGGCCGTAAACAAACAACGGCGCTTTCTGGAGTAAATTAGAGAAATCTCAAAGAAAGCCTCATGGGCCTCCATGATTAACAGCAAACATTGCTTTGACCTCGAATACTAAATAAGGGGCTGAATATTTCCGACTGGACGCATGCACACACGCGTGCGGTAATTACCAATGTCTTTAAATATAATTCATTTGAGCCACGTACAGCAAGGAAGAAAAACGGCGTATCAGAATACAGTCACTTACCACAAGAACGAATGTTCCCGCGAACTCTGAAAGGGCTTCGCGGAGGGTTGCATTCTTGATCTTGAGTTTTTCCAACATCTTAACGTCTGTCGGGCGCAAAAGAAGCGATGCGACTGAAACCGGAAGGAAAGTGGAAGCTGGGATGTCAAACAAGTTGCGAAGTGTTACTTAGAAACTTCGCACTACATGGGCAGTTCTTTCTGAACGAAAGGGATGCTTTTGAATGCAGTCCGCTATCAGCCAGCCATTAGAAGGCCAAGGACATGAAGGGAAGGGGGAAGATAGAATGGTCAGTTGTCGGCAGTTGCGAGTGCGACCGGCATGTACCGCATTTTTTTCAACAACCGAAAGCAAGCAGCCGCCAGACGACGAGCTCCTGGAAAAGGCAGAGCTTACTCCGTGCACAAGATTATTTTCAGGGACGCACAGCTCTCCCCATATGCGCAATTGTTCAGTGCCGCGAGAGGGTTAAGGCACAATTAGACGTCAAAATTATGGAGGACGACTTAACGTAATTCTTAACCGATTCGAGGGTACTGAAGATGAGAACGAGGGTTTTCTAAATTTAACGTTTTCTAATATTAAGGCCTGATACATCCGAGAGAAAGTTCAGTCACTGAGAGAATGTGTTATTGTCACGAAATTCAATTTTTTTGAACCTCATACAGCAAGAAAAAAATAAAACCGGCGGAATTTGGAAGTAGACAGCGTGTGCGCATATTTCGCGGCCACTGCAATGGTTATGTTACACCGATTAGTCACTTGGAAAACGCTGGAGCACGTTCGCTGTTCACATTGGATATGTGCTAATGAAAGGAGCGTAACGAAAAAGCGGAAACATAGCCGAAGATGTGCTTTTAAGGTGCTGAGCGAAAGACTTCGGCTTATGCAGCTGACTGAAGCATGCATGCTATATGTAGGCTCGATTCCTACGAATCGAAACATCCAACCAAGAGTAAGTGTAATTGCCTCGTGGCAGAACCCGTCCGCCGCACAAGGAAATCAATGTTTCTCCTTCGCCGCAAAGGGCACTAGCACGTAGCTCGTACTGTACATAAATGCGCCAGCAGCTCCATCGCACGTTTCATGTAGAGCGGCCACGGGTCAACCCATACCTCCTTTACCGATAAATTGGCCAGTAGATTTTCTACAGCAACTTCATGGAGCTGTAGCAGGCAAAAAGCAGTAGGCACTGAAGTACTTTGGGGCCAGCCCTCGACATTTCCGTTAAGTTGGAACAGCACAAATTAAGCCCGCAACAGATAGCAAAGAATTACACGACTCGAGCGCAATGTACCAACTGAGGCTAACTTTTGCAACGACGGGAATTCATTGCTCGAGATTTGTGTGCTTGTAGAGCACCTTTCATCGTCCTCAGTAGTCTGTTCAATTTACGAATAGTTCGGTAAAAAGCTGCTGATTCGTCCCATCACATGTCTTCTAGCTTAGCTTCCCTAACATACTAGTGATGTACTCTGATGGGTTCCTATAGCTGGAAAAATCATCGGGAAAGCTCGCGAGTCACTACAGCTAACTGGTACGAAGTTTTACTGAAAGCTTAATGCAGCATAAGCGCCATAATCAAGGGCTACACACAAAAGTCGCGATATGATTGAAATTGACTGCTACGAACCTGTTAAAATTTGCAGACGAATCCAGGCGCAGTGAAATCTCTTTGCTTGTTTGCTTAGCTGCTTTGTCGACCTGGCGAAATTCTACCGACCGCTCCGCAGCCCGCTTGCTGTCCGAAAAAGTGACGGCGATAGGAGAGGTGTCGTTCCTTTTGTAGCCGGTCTTTGATGAGCGCTAGGTCATGTGACATCGACTGATAGCCGCAACAGACTTCCGCCCTGAGATGCGCACTGGAAATGATGAAAGCGTTCTGCGCAGATTTCCAGATAAGATTGCTGCCGCTTAAGTAGCAGCACAGCGTATTCGTGGCCTGCGACGCAAACGTTGCATCAAACGGTGTGCCACCAATGTCGATTTTGCATGAGATGTGATCGGTTATACAGTGTATACTGTCGCGATCAAGTTATTGCGGGATTTGTGAGTGCATGGCAAAACTTTGTTCCATGCAACCTCTCTTGCGTCTATAGCAGGCACTCTATTGCACCGTATACAGCGCTCGCCGTGCATAGATATTTAAGAACGGGCGTAGGAGCCATTTTGATACCTCGCGCTCGATGGCGCACTGAAATAAGCATCTGCGCTGGCCACTGTGATCGCTGTTAGTGCAGTTCCGCGGGACATTTCTTTTCAACACATTTGTGCGCTTTTGCTTCTCAGGTTTTCTTTTTTTCTTGGCAAAGTATATGGCCCCCTGACATCACATATTTTTGTTCTGCTTCCAGCATGACACACAGCTGCACTGATGCGCAGCACATCGCTTTTTCGCGCGTGCTCGGCCTCGACATATAACATGTTCTTCCCGTTAGCGCTAAATCACCAGCAATCTGTGAGTTCTTTGAAATCAAGGCGAACTTCGCGAACACAGCTTACGCACCTGTCGCCAGCAAGCAAAAAATGCGAAAAATGCATGAATACACGCGCTCTTCCCTTTCGTGCAGCATAGTCGCCGCACGAAGTGCGGGACACGATCCCCTTCAGCGAACACAGTGGCTGGCACAGACTCTCAACATATTTATCGAAGTACCATTATGGAAGTGGCACCGGATGCTTGGTGTGAGGCCCAATCTGCATGGTGACCGAAGAAGAGAGTGACGAAGGCAAGTAGGGACCACGCTCTCTTTATCACGAACAAGCTGAACCTCTTTTTTTTTTACTTATTTATT
>JAJIZL010124736.1:8049-20689 GCA_023969395.1 Amblyomma maculatum | reverse complement strand
GGACGGAGAGTCGAGGTGAACGGGCTGCGCCGGGGGCGCTGGAAGCCGGTCATAGGGTGTTCTGACAGCTGCCTGTCTTTTCCACGGGCAGCAGGCAGGCATTGAAGTCGGGCTATCAGCAGTAGGCGATAGCGGCAGGAAGGAATCGGAGGCTTGGCGGGTCTCGCTGACATGCGCAACTAGCGCCAGTAAGGTGACCTGTCCCGCAGATGCCTCGCCCACACCTCCAGTCTCGTTCTGCAGATGAGGCGGTGACATCAGCTGTGTGCTGCTATCACTAGTCAATGAGTTCTCTCTTCCTTCCTGATCATCCCTTGTCATGGCTGCATCACCACCACGATTGTCTGCCTCAGCCAAGCTGTC
Organism: Amblyomma maculatum; assembly: GCA_023969395.1. Classification (NCBI taxonomy): domain Eukaryota; kingdom Metazoa; phylum Arthropoda; class Arachnida; order Ixodida; family Ixodidae; genus Amblyomma; species Amblyomma maculatum. Next base: position 20,326 of record JAJIZL010124736.1, on the reverse strand, counting down.
TTCAAACTCCTGCAATGCTTCACGGCAGTTAGTCAGGTTCTCTCTCGGTATCCACGAATTATCTACCTCGTCACAATTTTTCCATTTGATGCGATATTCGACTTTTCTGACTTTTCGCCTACCTCTCCTGATAAGTGTTGTCCGGCGATCCACAATGCTTTCTACTTCGTGCTCTTCGTCGTCCATAGTTCTTAGCAAACACGACGTATGGGCGTGAAAATTTGTCTCCTTCCACACACACACACACCCAAAAGATAGTGTTTATGAACAGCTATTTCGACAGTACGCACCAGCGTCCCAGCGTCTATAGTATCAGTACTGTCGATAGGTTTATCATCATGTATGCGGTTAATTCGACGAATATCTATGGAAGTTCGGTACGTCTCTTCAGGCCGAATTTTGAGCTGTATGAGGAACGAAAGTGTTCGATTGCCCTATGCTCAACATGTCGTCGGTTTTATTTCGACAGTTTCGTGCATAGAAAACAAGAGACGTTGCGGGATGTTACCAGGCGCACTTGTTATCCTCTGAATAGAAGTTCAGATTTCTACAGCAATCCCTTCAGAAGAGAACGATTGCTTCAAGGTGTGTCATATGCTTGGTGATTAACGCATCGACTGTTTTTACAGCCCCATTGCCGGGACCCCGACTGGCAGTGGAAGTTGTTAGAAGTGCTTCCGACTTGGCTTCTCCAATCATCACGAATGACGCTGCGTGGAGCTCAACTGCGGACTGGTCCTGTTCATAGTGTTTTAACATAATTATGTGAGAGTCTGTTCAGTGCTCACATCCCGCCGAAATTCGAAGTCGGTTCTTCTTGCCAACGGCAACAAACGGTCCTTGCCAATACATGAGATGCTTATGTTGAGATACAGTTCAGTTCAGTTCAGTTCAGACGTTCAGTCGTATCTGACTGTTCGTGACCCTATGGACCATATGACGCCATGCTTTCCGGTCTCTCACTATCTTCCTAACATCCCATAACTTCATCTGCAGCGCCTCGAGGATGCCATCTAGCCATCACGTTCGCTGCCTACCCCTTCTCCGGTGACCCTCAACCTTTCTCAACATCAAATCTTTCTCCAGCGACTCATCTCTTCCCATCAGATGACTGAACCAGCTGAGCTTTAACTTTAGAATTTGACCCTCTAATGAGCAGTCAGGGCTTATGGTCGACAATATCGACTGATTTGATCTTCTGGCACTCCAAGGAACTCTGAAGAGTCTCCGCCAGCACCACAATTCAAACGCGCCAATTCATCGGCGGTCAGCCGTCTTCACAGTCCAACTCTCGCATCCATACATCACACTGGAAAGACCATAGTACGAGGTATACCGATCTTGGTTGACAGTCTAATGTCTCTGCTCTTTACTAGACGCTCAAGGCTAGGCATGGCTCTCTTTCCCAGAAGCAGGCGTCTCCTAATTTCATGGCTGCAGTCTCCCTCCGGGGTAATCATGGAGCCCAACAAGAGAAAATCTGTCACAGCTTCCACTTCTTGTCCCTTGATGCTCCAGGACTTGATAGGACAAGACGCCATATTATTATTATAATTGGTTCACAGGAAGGGAAAGACGCAGTATCTTTCACACTTGCTCTATGGACACCTGAACCGCGCCGTTAGGGAAGGGATGAAGGTAGGAGTGAAAGTAGAAAGAGAGAAAGGGGAGCTGTAGTGGAGGGCTACGCAGTAATTTCGACCACCCGGGGATCTTTAATGAGCGCTGACATCACACAGCACACGGACGCCACTTCGTTTCGCCTCCATCGAAACGCAGCGGCCGTGGTCGGGTTCAAACCCGGGAACTCCGGCACAGTAGTCGGGCGCCTTGCCACTGCACCACTGCCATTAAAGGGGTATCATTCGCATATCTAAGGTTGTTGATACATTTTCCAGCAATCTTCACTCCAGTTGAAGACTCGTCCAGACCGGTCTTCCTCATGATGCACTCAGCATATTGGTTAAATAGGCAGGGCGACAGTATGTAGCCTTGTCTCACTCCTTTCTCAATCGGAAACCAATCAGTAAGGCCATGCCCATTTCTGACTGTGGCCTCTTCTTGCCCTTCATATAGGTTCCCGAGGAGACAGATGAGGTGAATTGGAACTCCCATCTCTTGGAGAGCTTGCCAAAATCTGCTGTGATCTACGCAGTCAAACGCTTTCGCATAATCAATAAAGCAGATGTAGATGGGTGTCTGGAGGTTGGCAATCTGGTCTCTAGTTCCGCTGCCTTGAGATACAGGGAGTAAGACTATAAGCCCGGAATCTTCAACCTCCATTTGATGTCTCGAGGAACAACGCTGCCGTCAAGTGCTTGAAATGCTTTTGGGTTTGAGGTGCTGTCAATAGGGCAAGCATGTTATGAATATACTAATGTAGCACGGGCAAAGATAGTTGCGGCAGCCGCTGGAGTCCCGGAATTGGAAACCCACCAACACAGACCGCTCCGGTATCTCTCAACAAAGCGTTTTAGTGCACGTTGGAGCCTCGATGAATCTGCCGATGAGGTTTAGACTTGAACAGATTCCACCGAGAAGGCATGGACGCCGTCCGCGGTAGAAAGGTAGAAATGAAAGAGAGGTGGTAAGCTGGGAGGTAACCGCCCGGAAAACGTCCCTGCTGCTGAGAAGAAGCTGAGGGGAAAGTGTCATGGGTTAGGGGCCGGCGTTGGTCGACCACAGCAGTATTTTACCAATTTACATCACTCTAAGCGAAAAAGCACAATCGTGTTAATTCTTCGGTGCATATGGCACATACCCACAGTAGGGGATTGGCCAGAGTTCGTTGCGGGGTAAGAAAATTCATAATGTCGGTTTAGACTGCATGATAGCTTATAGGAATAAAATTTAGTGAAAGAATGGTAAAATATAAATAAAGCTTAATTCAGGCAGATCAGCGCTAACACACAAATCGTCCAGTAGTAATATGGAATATTATAGTTGTAACAATATTATAGTTGTAAAGTAACTCGCACACCGGTTTTAGGACATTCTTTTTGACGGTTGCACCAAAGGAGAGGAGGACACGAACTGGTAAACGGCAGTCTATTCGAACGAAGCGCTTGCTTCTTCTTCGTGGCCTTGTCAGAAGGGCTTGTTTCAATCTGTTTCACTCTTTGATTGCCTCCTCTTCGCTACGTTTTGACAATATGCATCAACAAGTACGAGAGGAACCTGCCAGAGGAAAGCCAGAACTAAAAGGTCACGATACAGCATCTGGGCTCCAGAAAAATAATCGCCGCGAGATCGACCTAGAGCTGGCGCCACCTTCACTCCGGTAGTGTGGATCGGCAGCCGGCGCAGCTCGCAGAAACGCACGCTGCGTAGGTCTGCTTCCGAGTTTACGGCGGGTTTGTTGGCGATGAAAACGTGCCTTCTGCAGTATTTCTGCAATAATGCAGAAAAATATCCAAGGATTTCGCCAACGCAGCAGAAGAAGAGCGGATTTTAGGAAAACAAAGTACGCAACCACCAGTCTTCTAGATTTACTTTGAACGTTTCTTGCGCTGTACCGGGCTCACGCGCCTAATGCTTGGGCCTGCCTAATGACAGCTTTGTTTTTCTTATCGACTTTTAAACAGTTTGCGCGTGTCTCATGCGATGTGAGACCGGCGAAATAAGTGTCAAGCCCACGCAGATACAAGGTTCGTGCTCTGACCTGCAGTACTTTAGATTGAATCGAGAAAGCCTGGTTCATTATATCGTACTTGACTAGAGGATTAAGCAGGTTAAATGTAGCACTGGCAGCGCACTGCATGGCGAGTTGCTTTAGACTGAGTGCACATCAACTCTGACCCAGACAACCACGCACAAGTATTCCCCAAAAATGAGATCACGCCGACTTCGCCGCACAGGAAAGCTGATTTTTCACGTGTACAGCGCTGAGTGGATCGAATTTGCCGAGATGCTTTTTGCGGCCACTGTCATAGAATGTGATAGTGTATTACTGCATGCGCCACTAACTCTAAATGATTTCCTGAAACCGAGGTAAGTATAAGGGATTTCTGATGTGTGTGATGTTAATATATAATGGTAAATTAGTAGTGTAATTATTTTGTTTTGCAATGCCAATAAATTTCACCGTGTGAGAGAGCTTTTACACACTTGACAGAATTTACAATAATCAACGATTAATTTTCAGTAACGTTGAAGTGCAAGCTACGAATTACTCGCTGCGAAGACATCGTTAAAAACTGCGCATGGACACTGTTATGTTCTGAGAAGCAATTTTACAGGCTGAAAATTTCTTTATGACTAATTATTTAGCAGTGACTAAATCTTATGCGAAGTAAAATATTAGGGTTGCTTCCAAAACAGATGCCGGATATAAAACTATTCCGAAAGAAATGGAGGTCATCTTATCATGCGACTATAAAAATGTATTTATTCCCGAACTAAACACTGATATTTAAGCCCGCATGAAGTTGTTTTACTCTCCTTGTCAGAAACGACGAGTTTGCTCGGAAGACAGCACTTGGACGAAAAGGGATTATAATGGTTATAACAGGCTACCAGTAAAGTACATTAATCTAGGTGTATTATGTAATATTTAGGGTAACAATTAGGTGCAGGGAATATGTTTCCCAAACATTCAAGCATTTCTCTAAAGCAAAATGTGCCCACTAAAACTTTTACGGATGCACAGAAGCCTTCAACAAAAAAAAAAAAAAAAAGAAAATAAATGCATAAGTTGGCCCGGGCCTAATGCATGAAGGCGGCATCGGCTATGACGGATGGTTGCAGAGGCTGGGATTGGTGTTTTTTTTTTTTTCATTATTAACACCACATTGACCACGTGGGATTTTTTATTGTGCAGTCAAAACCCACAGCAGAGGAGAGCCTTTCGAAACGGTTGTGATTGAATCCCACGCTCTCGAAATCAGCAGTCGAGCGCCCTTACAATTGAGACACCGCGACAGAGGCTTAAAAGCAAAAAAAAAAAAAAAAAAAGGAGGTAATCACACAAGTCTACCGTGCATACAGAAGGCATAGTAGGCATAGAGTGGTCTGTTCAAACTGCATTCTGCTATATGAAGCAGTCTGCGGTGGCATATGTTTTAGTAGCTGCAGTATTCCAAACAGAAACGGGAATATGCGATTTCTGAGCGTTTGCATAAACTTTTATTGATGGCAGCGACCTGTTTTGCTTTGACACAGCGGTAATGATAGTACCACTTCGTTTGAGACATTGCATGTCAAAAGATCTCAAGCGCCGAAGACCGCGATTGATAATGTGCTTATCCAAGCATGACATGCTCGATACGGACAAGTCTATATTTTTTTAATGAAGCGTGGGGTTATAGACTGTTCCTATTTATTTTGCAAGAGGCATATAGGTAAGCAAAAGTTGACAGGAACCGCGAAACAAACAAAAACACTCCTGTACACACCGCATGCGCGCGCGTAAATCAATGCGGGCTGGCACGCGACGCGAAAACGCATCCACACTGAGTAGGTTTCGCCGCTGAGCCGCAAGGTGGCGACTCTGCTCGATCTCGAGGCCAATATTTCAACAGAAGCCATGCAGGGGTGAGAGTTTTTGCTGCTGGCATTCTGTGGTACAGGCACCGAATTCATCTGCTGGTTCTTTGGCCCATCATTCGTGCATCTCAAGTCAATCATTATGCCCAAAAGCTGTGTAATCATGGGCGATGTTAATGCTGCCATGGTCGCTGCATAACTGTCCATTTCATACGCATACCCAGCTCGAACGATCTCTATCTTCCCCGATAACGCATTATAAGGTTGATGGTGATCAGAGGGACCGTTGTTTAAAGTTACATGGAGCTATCTACATACTGACCTCGTGCAAACTCATGCACTCTACAGGAAAGGAAATATTCCACTGAGCTAACAAAGACGAACTCACAAATAGAACCGGACAGGACAGATGCTGACTCCAACTGGTCAAACGTTTTCAAACGACAAAAAATGAAACATTTTTGCCCATGCGCAAAAAATAATTTGCGGAGTGAACACACACCAGTGCCTCCACACATTCCGTCAAGGCATAGATATCACATTAGACCTCACCTATCTAATCAAATTAATACGACTTTTACCGCTAAATAGTGATATTGTGGTGTCACTGATGCATTCAGATCCCAGCCTTTTTATATAAGATGCTTCGAGCGAATCACGGGCAAGAGTGTCCCTGCTCCTGCTTAAAATCCTGATTTCATTGAAGTTTGGTTCACGCTTGAAATCGCACAATTGGCAGTGAGCGGGTAGATGTAAATTTGGACTGCACTAGTTGTCATCGAACGCTTTTGCTCTGCAGCCCGATCATTCACACATCGGCTAGTTTGGCCGACCTATACATTGCCACAGGTTAAGGGGATTTGATAAATAACCCCTGTGGCACATTTGACGTGCGGCTTACAATGCTTCTTAGAGCAGCCAGTGGCTCGTTTTTTGTCGTCACTTGTGACTCGTGTGCACATGGTATCCAGCTTTTTTTGGGCGGAGAAGACCATCATGGCGCCTTATTTGTTACCGACCTTCAAATTATGAGCCACATATGCACGTAGGGTGCAACAACAGGTCTGGTCGTGACCTCCCCTTCAGGATGGCTTTTCTGCGTGCGGACGTGTCCCTTCGTACTCTTCATAAGGGACTCCGTCACGGCCACCGCTAAGTGTTTGGCAAAGCCCTCCGATCGAAGCCCTCATCAACTCGTTATCAAAGCTCTCCATCATCTTACAGCAGGATCTCTGCAAAGCACATTCTAGCGCTTGCTTCATGATTGCTCGCTTGATTATGTTATGCGCCGAAACGTAAGGACGTAAATCCTTACAAATTCAGGGACGATAGCATCAGCAGACCCCGTTTTGTGTGAACAAGATTTATGTCTAAAACCTGGAGACAACCATGCTCCGGTATTTCTGATGTAAACGTTCAGCCCTTCCCACATCCTGAAAAACATCTAGGACTTGTATCACGCTTTTATTATAAAGCTCATCGTTCTGTCTCGTCAGAATGATTAAAAAGTCATCGACGTATCTACATACCCGAAGAACTCTCCCAGTATCAATGGCTAAAAGCAAAGACCTGTAAATATGCAGCATAATACGGGAACACTGGACCCCATACAAACACCCCGGCGCTGCAAATACATCCGATGGAGCTATCTGCATACTGACCTACTTTCAGGATACATTGAGCAGAATCCTGTGCAAATTCATATACTTTACTGAAAAGGAGATTCCACAGCGCTAAAAAAAGACGAATTCCATACCTTGTGCGAAGGTCGCCAAACGTCGTCGCCAGTCCCAGACGATCCACAGTAGGCGAAGACGGGTACACAAATTCAAAAGCAGCAGAAGGGCTGAAGGAAGCAGCAGGCCACCGGCCAACGTTTCGACAAGTGAACTTGTTTTTTGAATAAAATACGATACATGTTGAGAAAATTAGTGATTAAAAATGGATTTGCGGGTCACGTTTGTTTCGGTACACAGAATCCAACGTGCACTCACGAATTTCAGCTCACTGTACCAACTTGTATTTTATGCTTTCTGTATACAGTATGCAGATTAACGCGATAACAATAGTCGATGAGTTCCTTTTCAAAGCCTGGATACTTGGTGCAGCTTAAATTCCGTTATTCATTTGAAAGGCGCATCTTACGTTTTCCTCTGGCAGTCTAGACCACCCTAAGAATTGGTGTAGAAAGTCCAACAGGCAGCACAAAAGGAGGGCTATCATATAGGAGCATGTGACATAGAACCATGCAACAATAGTAAACAAAAAGCCTTATAAATTGACTATGGAGTCATGTGACGGCATCTTGTAGAACTCTCGTAGGAACACCATTAGAGCAACATATATAAACTCTATTACACGCCAAAGTGCAGTTTTAAAAGGGTACGATGAGCGTTTGGAATCGCCCAAGGGAGCCGCTTAGCCGAAAAAGGTGGGCGTGAGTCCAGCTCTCTTGCGCGTGCCAAAGCTCCTTTATGCTTCTTTCTGTCGTAAATGTGGAAGCGAGATTACGTTCTTCTCTAGCAAGACAATTCTTCTTAAAAGCCTTTGTTGTGGCGTCATCCTTTTCAGAAAGAGCTATACCGAAGTCGATTAAATTGTCGAGAGTACACTATAGATCACGACGAATTTTATAAAGTATTGACACTATGTCGATATCTATGAGCCCATAAAGGCCGTTGCGTGTACGTTCACAATTAAAACAGCATGACATTGTAAAGCAGTAAAATAACGCTAAAAAGCCTTCTTTACGGTAGAAGAAGGCAAAGAGAACGAATAGCGCTAAAGGAAAGCAATAATAAATTGACCCACATCAGGAACGTAGAACTACAAAACAAAATCAGCGGTGGTTTAACTACGGTTAAGCTTAATGGTGCAGCGAAAGCTACGGCCCCCAATCACTATACAAAGGTTCAGCTTATAGTGGAGTACAAAGGTTAGGCAATGGCTTAAACTTTAATTATCCAAGTGAAGACGCTCCGATGATCAGTAAAGCAGTGGGACTTTGTTTCCACCAGTTCTATTACATTGTTTGAATCTGCAGTGCTTAGCTGTAGTACCAAGTAAAGGCAACTTCCCCACTGCGTTGTAGTGGCTTGTTCCTGCTTGCTCAACTCCAGTTGAAACCGCTGCTCAGCACCCTCAGTCATTGCAGGATCAGACTCGGGGTCTTTGTTAAAGTTCCCTGTGAGGATAATTAGCGTTTTGAATCAATGGGCGACGCTCTGCCAGCCTCCTGCTTCATCCCCCTACTGCCAGGCGACCCCTCATTCCCCTACAGAGCAGGCTACCCCGACGGTGGCCGGCAGTCCGGTTGAGGGGCTGGCCGGCCAACGGTAGAAGTTCCTTTTCCTGCCACACTGTGCAGGAACCAGCCCCTGGATCTGGTTCCCAGAGACTAGCCGCCGAGATATGATGCTGGCCTTGTTGGGTTCTGCGGCAGGCCACGTCTAGGCGTCCCAGTGCTCGTACTGCAGTGGGGTAGACCCGGGTACAGCGAGTGCCAGGGGGTACTGCGGTGGGTCAAACTCAGTCATTGCAGTGGGTCATGCCCGGTACGGCGGCGGTCCGGCGCGATGGTTCAGTTGAGCTGCCTCCAGGAGTTGTTCACAGGATGGCGAAGCGCTGCGCGGCACCAGACCCCGGACCAGGTGCCCGGATGGTGCTGGCGAGCCGGCCTTTGACGGCAGGCCCACAACGGTGAAGACAAACGCCCAGCGACGCTCTGGAACGTCCGTCCCGCTCCCCTGCCTCGAACAAACTCACTTCACTCCTTTTCCATGAGCAACCCGCGCACTCGTACGCACGATCACCATCATCACCTAGGAAACGGTGCGACGCGCCGCGGAGCATACTGCATACAGCCGCCGTGCCACACCGACGGCACGAACTCCTGGCTCAGCTGTCGGTCTATAACAAGTGACAGTTGCTAGGCAACGGCGCGACTTACTGCGGAGCATCCGGTACACGGTGCCACGTCGACGGCTTGAAATCCTAGCGCAGTGTATCTTTCGCTACAATATGAAAACAGAAAGCGTTCTGCAGAGCGCCCCTTGACAAGCCGAGATGCGTCGGCGGAGGGTGGCACGCAATTGGGGTGGCCACGTAGCGTCGGAGTAGAACCGCCCAATGGCACATGGCACGTCGAGTGGTCTGAAAACGAATGGTGACCCCAATACGGAGGACACGATGAAAAGTTATAAATTATGCAGGAACGTAAGCAATGTGCGGTGGCAGAGGCTAAAATACACCTGGTGTGCTTTAAACGTATATAGACGATCCTTGGAGGACGTTTGCAGCAGAGGCACAGTGTCCGTCAGCTGCCATTTTCAGGCTTATGTGAGACCTCTCCTGTTCCGTTGCTTTCTCCACACATTGTATATACATCTCCAGCTTTCTGCCTCTCTTTCGACGCCATATCCTCGCATCGCAAAACAACCACTTCCATGTATTCTAGCACGACGCGGTCCGGCCAGTGCACGCGGCGCTGACGTTGGACGCACTTCATTTACACATTGATTGTGATTGTGCTCTTCACACCCACACACCAAGAGGTACTGTCATTGTGTCATTGGGTTCATTGTTGTCGGGAGGAACGTAACTATGCTTGCACTATATAGCCGCGTAACTGTTTTCTCCAGTAACAGAAAGCGTTAAAAAGCTAAAAAGTGTGGGTTTGGCCCATATTCAACTGAATTTCGCCACAGCACATTGAAGTTGCCTGTAAGGGTAACTTTTCTGCATTGTTACATTGGCGTTTTAGAAAAATGGGTGCGTCGTTTTTATTAGTTAGCCTTCATGTCCAGCACATAATCACTTCACAGTGATCGGCGCAAGAAGCTTGAACGCAAGAACCACCATTTCAGACTGTTGGAAACTGGCTAGCCCCCGTAAGGGCGCCAAGCGCACACCCCTGCTAATGCCGGGCGCCTATCCGGGGACAGCCTCTTCCAAATTTTGCAGGTGAATGTGTGGCGGTGAGCGTTAATCACTAAATGGGCCTTAGTGAAAAATAGGGCTTCGTCCGGACTACATGGGCGATCTGGGATGTCTACCTACGGCGAGTAGTCGTCCGGAAGAACTTCGCAGGCGATGTCGCTTAGCTGGCGGTGCCTTATGTAGGGCCCGATATTTTGCATCAGTAGGTTTTCTTAATGATATTGAATCGAATTGGAGTCTGCTCTAGATGGTGCATGACGGAAGCGAAAGACTCTGACCGAGAGAATCAGAATGTAAAGACAGTCTTGTTCACAATGAGGTAGACCGAAACGACTTTCCATCCTCATTATTTTGGTCGGTGTGTTCAGCTTTCGTCTTCCTCAGTGCGCGGTTTCTACGGTGTCTTCCATATTCGGGATCAGTACTAACTATTACGGGGCAACATTGTTTCCAGTTTGGTACAGTTCGTGGCCATATGATAAACAGATAAGGGCGCCCTTGGTGTGGCTCTTTGTTGCGCCGTGTTTTATGAACAAACCCGGACAGACACCGATCAGAGGCTAAACAAGACGTTCGGTCAGGACATTCATGGGTACGCAGTTCATGTCCGACAGGTGGTGCCACTCGGTCACAAGAGGAATTCAAGAAACTGCTGTGAGCGTTCCTTTGTTTTTCATAACCGTTTTGCGTAATGCCTCGGGACGATATTTTCTACAAAGGATATTTCTGCATTGGCTAATGTGTCTACCTGGAGGGCCTCGGTTCCAGCGATAAACTTCAGTGATGATTATGCACGCCTTGCTCAGATTGCTTTGTGGATACTTACAACCGGCTGCAAGTTGTGAGGCTTTTGGAAATAATAGCTTGATGCCAACTAAAATGCTGATAATATCCTAAGTTACCACTGGTGGGATCGCGAAAATACGCCTGCAAGACTGCCTGAGAGAGTGTAGGGAATTCGAAACGTGTTCCCGACTGTAGAAGGGGAACTGTGTCGCGTGCAGGTTCGAACGAGAAAGCAGTTAAATAGTCAAGTAGAAATGAAAACTCGAAGAAAAAACACGCTCGACATGCGCAAAACACAAGAGGTTAAGGAAGTGCTCACCGGGCCATGAGTGTCATAAGTGAGCTAGGATACCCTGGAGACGGCGGATACGGGTGAACGAACTGTGGCACGTTGCCGGTGGTGCGTCGAAGAAAGCGCCGAGAGGGATCCAGGTGGTAGTGAAAGCGGAGAGGACCACAGGAAGATCAGTGGCCAGCAGCCCCAGGAACTTGGTATAAAAAAAAGAGCGTAGCCTGGTCTTAATGCATGCGTTCCAAGGGGACCCGTCTGCAGCATAGACCCACAGTCGGTCTCGTCGGCTTGCACCCCCAAGCTTGACGGAATACCCCATCCTCCGCTGCGCCGCTCCCTTCACACCACGGTTTCCAGCACGTCAGGTCTCCGCTCCTCGTGCAAGCTATTTCATCGTCGTCGCCTTGCCAGAATCATTCCGCACGTGCGCACGCGCAATGCTGGGCTGGCACATTCAGCGCTTCGTTGGTGACGCACCACACTCAAAATCCCCAGACGATCAGTTGCGCTGCTCGCAGAGTCTGGTACAATGAGGAGGGTCCCTTACTCTTAGGTCGGCTACTTTTCGGAGAAGGTATGGGGCACTTCCGTAGCATGCAGTTCCACGAATTCGATGGCAGGCTTGAGCTCCTGCTGTTGGCTACATTCACGTCTTAAAGGGCAGATTCAGTTCTTCGTCGCCGCACTGTAGAAAACGTAAAACTGAGCAAGGGACAAGACACAGAAGAGGAACAAATAGGAGGAGCTCAGACTAACGACTTATTTATTGGAGCAAAA
>JAJIZL010124735.1:313376-340528 GCA_023969395.1 Amblyomma maculatum | reverse complement strand
TATATATATATATATATATATATATATGTTTTTAAAGTTACGCTCGCCCGAAATATGACTATACAGTCATGGTCTACCCCTGAAGGCTGGACCAATGTTACTAGAATCAACTCAGCTTCACAAACCCAGCTCCACTACCATTGATGGATGCATGGATGGAATATAGGAGCGTCCCCTTTGAAACGGGGTGGTAGCAATAGCTATCATGCTCATTTTTCTCCCTATATCTTAATTATTGATTTAGATTGGTTAACTAAACCATCATTCTATTTATTAAATTTTTGTTTCTACATTACTAACCATGGATGGATGGAATATAGGAGCATCCCCTTTGAAACGGGGTGGTAGCAGTAGCTATCATGCTCATTTTTCTCCCTATATCTTAATTATTGATTTAGAATGGTTAACTAAACCACCATTCTATTTATTAAATTTTGTTCCTACATTACTAACATTATGTCACTTCTCTGCTTTTAAGCCACCAATCTTCCAGTCGTTTTTTGCTAGTTTCCACCGCCGGTTTATTCACCCGGCCACTGTTATCTCTAAAGCCCAGAGCTTCAGGAACAGTGATTGCGCCTGCACCAACTTCCGGATAGATACCATTACATTCGAGTATAATATGGTCAATTGTTTCACTGGAGTTTCCACATACAGCACATGCGTCATCTCCATTGTTAAATTTCTTTTTGTAGCTGCGTGTTCTAAGGCACCCTGATCTAGCTTCAAAAAGTAGGGCACTGCCTCTTGAGTTATCAAAGAAATCTTCCTTCCTGATCTGCATTTTCCACTTTCGGTATAATTCCACACTCTGTTTCTTTTCCATCGAATTTATCCAATTTTTACCTTCTGTGTTTTTCACCTGTTGCTTAATGCTCTTTATTTCTCCGTCCTTGTTACTAGCAGACTTACTAGTTAGTTTCCTAGTTCTTTTCCTCCATTGTGAGTCAACGCTTTTTAGGTACAGGTATTTAAATACTTTAGCTGCCCATCTGTTACTGTCCAATTTCCTCAGGCGTTCCTCATATAATATTTTACTCTGAGCTTCCCGTACTTCGAAAGATGCCCAGCCCATATCTCCCTGTACCGCCTCATTTGTAGTTTTACCGTGGGCACCTAGTGCTAATCGTCCAACGGATCTCTGATTTGTTTCTAATGTCGACTGTACCTCTGATTTTAGGCACAAAACCGCATTTCCGAAAGTAAGTCCGGGCATCATAATTCCTTTCCAAATACCCCTCAAAACCTCATACCTATTGTATCCCCACAATGCCTTATGCTTCATTATCCCGGCATTCCTTCGCCCTTTGGCCTTAAGGGATTGCTTATGCTTTCCAATGTATGCCAATCCTTCGTTTACCCATACCCCCAGATATTTATATTCTGCTACTCTAGGTATTTCAAGGCCTTGTATTTTAAGACCCTGATCAGCTGAGCCGTTGAAAATCATCAGACCCGACTTAACGGCGCTGAAACTGAAGCCTAGAGCGTCCCCTTCGTCTCCGCACTACTTAACTAGAGTTTGCAATTCTTCCAGGCTCTCAGCTAGCAGCACAATATCGTCTGCATACATCAAACCGGGGAGGCGCTGCTCTACCGCCTTTCCACCTAATCTATATGACAGGTTAAAACCTAGGTTACTGTCTTGTATCCTCCGTTCCAGGTTTATCATATAAAGCATGAACAGCACCGGTGATAGAGGACAGCCTTGTCTTAATCCTTTGCATACTTTGACATCCTCTGTACTTCTTATCCCTTCCCACGTAATTTCTACTTTGTTATCCCGGTATATTTCCTGTAGGAACTCTATTATCTTATAACCGATACCTTCTTCTTTTAATATGTTCCACAGGAGTTCCCTGCTTACGTTGTCGTACGCCCCGTTTATGTCCAGGAAGGCCAAATACAAAGGTCTATTTTCCACTCTAGATATTTCGATGCATTGGGTAAGCACGAACAGGCTATCATCTAAGCGCCTACCATTTCTAAAGCCGTTCTGAAGTTCTCCGAGTATCTTCTTACTTTCTACCCATGCTTGCACCTTTAATTTCACCGCCTGCATGGCTAACCTGTACATAACAGATGTTATGGTAATCGGCCTGTAGGATTTTATGTGCATTCTGTCTCCTTTCCCTTTATAGATCAAATTCATTTTACTCTGCCGCCAGCTGTCCGGAATTTGCTTATTCGTTATGACTGTTTCCAGAGCTTTTAACAACGTTTCCTTACTTTTTGGACCTAGTTCATTAATCAGCTTGATCGGAATTCCATCTATTCCTGTAGATGTGTTTTTAGGAATATTTTTTTCGGCCTTTTTCCAGTTTAAATTGGTCAGTTCTAAGCTCCTTTGTATTCTGCTACCTTGTGTTGCTTCCTGATTTGCGGAGATTACCCTATCGTCACTCTTAAATTACTCGGCTATAACTGATGTAATGTAGTTCACTGCGTTATCTCCCTTTAAACAATTTCCCGCGTTATCTTGAATCCGATCCTGCTTTCTTTGATTCTTCTTCCCTAGCCAGCTTATATGGTTCCAGAATTTTCTTGCTCCGCCTCTAGAGGCATCGTGTATATCAGCCATCCAGCGATCGGTGGTCTGTCTTATTTTACTTTGGACGAGGGCCTGCACTTGAAGTTTCTTTTGTCGATATGATTCCCATTTTTGGTCGATTTCCTCCTGTGGTACCTGTGCCTTCTTTGCCATTCGGTGTTCCCTTGAAGCAGCCCGTCGTTGTTCAATAGCTTCCCTGATTTCCTTATTCCATCAGCTCCGTGGCTTCCTCTTTCCATTCCAGCGGTTTGCTACTTTAACCTCCTGAATTTTCCTCCTTATGAGTAGTTCCACCTGTTCATAATCCCAGTCTTCCATGGGGCTTTTCTCTATTGCTTCCTCTATGTCTGCTGCTATCTGCGCTATTTGATCGTCGTTTAATTTTGCGTTTACGTTTTGTCTAAGTTCCATTTCTCTTTTCATCAAGGGCCCCATCTGCAGACTAATACGTTTATGATCACTTCCCAGACTACACTCCCCTTCTTCGTCTATTTCCATTTTTGTGACCTTGCTATAAATTTCCTGTGACATTAGACAATAGTCAATGGTCGTCTGCCTGTTGCGGAATTCCCACGTGATTTGGCCTTCACATTTTGTTTCTCTATTTACTATAACTAGATCGTGTCGCTCACAGAAATCTAGCATTAGCCTGCTGTTACAATCCGTGTATCCATCCAGATCGTCGATGTGGCCGTTCATGTCCCCCAGTAGAATAATATTGGCCCTGTTTCCAAACTGGCTTATATCGTCACTGAGACATTCAACAAGATCCCTGTTTTCTTGCCTGCATTGATGCCCTGTTCCTAAATAAACTACCCCTAGCCATGTCTTTATGCCGGCAATTGTTCCTGAAACCCAGATATTTCTTTACAAGATGATTTAATTCTTTGCCAATTTGTTCCCTGGTGTATCAACATACCTACCCCTCCACCCTTTTTTTCCGTTCTCGTTCTGTTGCACCCTTCCCAGACGTAGCCTTCTACAAACGGTGGATCTTCTAGATCCCTGAGATGAGTCTCGCAAAGAGCGTACACACCTATTTTGTCATCCTTCAACTGCTGTTCTATCTCCAGCCATTTCGGTCTTTTTCTACCTCCTTGCATGTTTATGTAGCTGATCCTAGTGTTAAATTTCTTTTTTGTACTTTTCTTTCTCGACCTACTCTTTGCCATTTTTGGGGGCTCAGCCTCCATTATTACACTTTCTTCTGCTTCACTTCTAACTACCTCTGTGCACGGAGTCCTCGTGGACCCCCTAAAAAAGCTACAGCCCTGCCTGCCAGGTGCCAGCCGATCTCTGCTCCCACCCTTCTGTTAAAATGAATGCCATCTCGCTGAAAAGCCCTACCAAAACCTGCTTTATATACCTCCCTGTTTACCTCAACCACTTCGAAACGCTCCTCCAGGCTTAACTTTCTTATGCCCTGATTAACTGTCACCACGTCCTTTTCCATCTTTCCGTTCAATCCTAGCACCTCTGGTACTGTGCATACAACTATCTGCGTCTGCTGTGCTATCTCCCTGATCTCGTCAACTCCCTTAGCTAAACTTTCCTCCACTGCTGCAGCGTCACCATTTAGGACATCATTTAGCCCCGCGGCTACTATTACCATACTGCGCTCTGCGGAATTCTTCAACAGCCTATTTTTACTCTCTTTTAGCACTGCCCTCGTTGTTCTTCCTGGGAAAGCTCCAACCAGCACTCTCTTATCACCCCTTAAACGTTCCAAGATATCTCGCTTGCACCTGTCCATGTTAGAATCTTCACCCAGCAGAAAAGTGCGCCCCTAGTGGCCAAAGTGAGAACTACAGCGCTGCAGTCAACTCTTGCTCCCGGGCGCGTCGTCTGCTACACGCTGCATGGAAGCTTAGAGCGGCCGGTGCACACACAGCTGTTGCGTTTTGCCGTTGCAGCGTAAGTAATAACGCCATTTTGGAGGAGCTTTGGAGCGACAAAACTAGTTTTCAATCATTTGAATTATATTTTGGAGCTCATATTTCTAAGGTCAAATGCCTTTGATAATTGTATTTCTCTTTCTGACATAAAAAAATTCCCAATCAGATTCCTTTTTATGCATGTTAGGTGCTTTTCCAGCTTCGCACTCATCTCTGACAACACAAACAGACAAAGCATGTACAGATGTATAATATAACACAGGCTGACCTGAGGAACAACTTGGAATAGACTAGCAGCCTGACCTAAACTGTTAGCCTATTTTGACTTGATTGATGTCATGATATCTGTTGAGTCTAAAACTTTAGCGCCCTCAAGCAGTGTCACTAATTTGGAGTTCAGATTAATGAGCATGACATTTCCGCTCTCTATCTTGTGCGCATCCTTTTTGATTCTGTGCCAGTACTTATAAATTCCTGCGCACTAGACACTAGTGTGTTCAGGAAAGATAGATGGTACTGAAGGGTAGCCTTTTCATCCTTCAGCTTCTTTGTTGCACTAACAATAGTTAATTCTTTCGCCTGATAAATGCTGGAGCTAATTTTTAACATCTTGGCAATAGGCCCTGCATGGCTTTCCAACACCTTTGGGAAGCTTCCTAGTGATTGACACCTTTGGTGCACCAACCCATTATGCTTCAAGTATGATTTTGTCTGCCGTAGGCCTGACAAGCTTGTTACTGACAAAGAGGCTTGATGGTGAAGTATGTGTTTGTTTTCACAGTGAAATCATTAGAATAACTCAAGCAGTCTTTTGCACTTGGACAAGTTTCCTAATGGCTCACAGTAGTTTGCGCTATCTGCTTTGCTTGCTGATTCTCTCTCCACCGGCGATTCAAAAGGCTGAGAGGAGGTGCTATATGCCACACGCACAGTGCATCTTTTTTGGAATTATTTTCCCCGCCGGGGTGGTGTAGTGGTAAGATGCCCGTCTACTGTGCTGGAGTACCCGCGTTCGATCCCGACCGCAGCGGCTGCGTTTCGATGGAACGAAATGAAGAGGCGTCCGTGTGCTGTGCGATGTCAGCACACGTTAAAGATCCCCAGGTGGTCGCAATTACTCTGCAGCCCTCCCCTACGGCTCCTCTTTCTCTCTTTCTACTTTCATTCCCACCTTCCTCCCTTCCCTTACAGCGTGGTTCAGGTGTCCACAGAGATAAGTGTGACAAATACTGCGTCTTTCCCTTCCTCTGAACCTATTATTATTATTTCCCTTCAATCAATTGTGGCTCACATTAAATTTACTTGCAAACAAAAATTTATCACGCTCCATGCTTGTCTCCCTTACGAAATTTTTTTGTTTTTTACATCAAAAAACACCAAGTCCACGGCAAGGCGACAGGTTATTACGCTTTAACGAAAGCAAGTTTTGTGCCAAGTATGCATGTATTTGTAGTCATTTGGAGCCTGTTTGGACAATACGATTTTCAGATAATACATTTTTATTTTCAGTGCCCGTGAGAATCATATCAACGAGATTACACTACAAATGCCTATTCCCATTTCACTGCAATAGCAGACTCTCCAGAATGTGAGCAACACGGGTGTGATGAAATGATTGGACATATACTTTGTAACTGCCCTTGATTTGTGCCAGAGCATGCCATCCTGGCTGCTACGCCCCGCTACTTGGACACTCATCCTCTTACACAAGAAAGGATTCTGGGGCCTTGGATAAAACCTCCATTAGAAAGGAAAGTGGTGAAGGCACTCCTGAAGATACTAAAGGACTCGGGGTGGACTTCATGACTACAAACATTAATTGTGCTTCCTCTGTCCCTTTATTGTCGAGGGCTATGGACAAATAAAAAAAAATAATAATTTCACTGCCTCTCTTTCTTTCCTTCCCCCCCGCCCTCCCTCTTCATGTAGAGCAGCCTACAGGGCACCACCCAGCTAACCTCCATAGTCTTTCATTTTTCTGTTTCTCTCACTCTCTTTTCGATGGGATGTTGAAGCAGCTATGTTCCTCTTGTGAATGCTAAGGGCTTCTAATAACAAAATTATAAAATAAAGCAGTGCATGTTACTAGTTTGCTGTAATGCCAGAAACCCCTCATTATTATTACTAATGGGACATCAAATCGACCTGTATCAACAAATTGCTCCAATCAAAAAAGATGAAAAAGAGATTTCATATTCTCACATGGCAGTGACTAGGCCATAGGCAGCAATCGAACAGTGTTGGTTCTTAATGAAATGAAGTCTTTTTTGGGCTGACTTGCGCCCACAAATGAATTAAGCAATTCAGCAACGAAGAAAGCAGGAAGGATGTTCGTCGGTTGACGAAGTATGAATGCTCGTTGCATTCGGCAGTGCTCAATTTAAATTTGGCGCTGAAACATTTAAATAAGCCAGTGGAGGGATACCGAAAAAGTTCGGAATAATATGGAAACAGTTGTGCTTGCCAGCAATCATTCCAGACTAATTTCGGTGCATCTTGCGATGCAAAGAAAGCAATAAAAACGCGCTTCATGGCACCAAGCACAATATAAGTCCGTGCACCATCGCCGACACGGCCTTATGCTGGAGGCTGTTGCAAAACAACAAAGATTTCAATGGTTTGCAGCAATATGCTAGAACAGACCAAGAAAGCAAAATATAGGCGGCCATGAAACTGCCTACTTTTTAAAATGTGATGCATTAATTCATAGCTAAAGGCTACACATGGTCCAACTTTTGAACATGCAGCATTACTGCTTTCATGATATTCAAATTCCACATCAATTAAGACAAAAAAGCACTTAAAAAGGCCTGTCTTAATGAACATACATGCAATGTCCATAGAGCCAGGCTGGCCCACCAACAGCATCATCTGTTCCTGTTGCACAACTGCGGTGCCTTCAACATTTGCAGCAGTAGGCTGGCTAGGGGATGGATCCATCACTTTTTGGTTCACAACTGGTATGTTCATATGCCGTCCAACATGCAGAGAACAAGGGAAGAGAATTATACAGTCACATGGTCAGCCATGTGGCAAAATTTCACATTGCTAACCAATATGAAAATAAGCATTTATGACATGCTGATGCAGCTATGCTCCTCTTGTGTACGATGAAGTCGTCTTAACAAAAAACAAGCACATAAAACCAGTATATGTCAAAGCTTGTTATAACGCTAGTACGTGCACATTATTAAGCCGACATTCACACAATCACACAAGGTGATTGAAAGCCTGCACCTGCAGGCAGATCACATGATGAAGGCCGATTTCCCTAAAAAGATTGTGACATCCATTGCTGAAGGCCTGTTAAAAATGATAAAATCTGGGAAACAGGCAACGACAACTGAGCTGCAAGCTCATGGGTGGGCTAAATGCATGGCACTGCCATACATTCACCAGCTGACACACCGCCTAAAGAAGGTGGCGGAGAAAGGCAATGTCCGAGTTGTGCTCCCTGCATCAGATAAACTCGGGAAAACTATGCAAGGCTGTTAATGCTGCCTCAGAGAAGAAAAAACACCCTTGAACAATAAAACAACAAATTCCGTATGTGGCCTGCAAGACCAATGTGGTCTACAGAATTCCCTTGTCATGTGGGAATTTCTACATCGGCCAAACTGGCCGATGTATCAATGTTCGGCTAATGGAGCACAGGCATGCTGTCGAGGCAATATCAGGCTCGGGGCACTTGGCGGCACATTGCAAACGCTGCGAGGATAATTGTGTTCCAATATACAATCAGACACGGGTCATTTTTTGAAGCTCAGACCAGAAGGAGCGTGAAATACTCGAAGCATTTCTCATTGATATTGAATAAAAGTCATGCGTAAGCAAGCCTTCGTTATCTTTATCATCCAAAGTAATACAATTCCTGAACCCGAAGATACCGCTGCACATGTGCACGTTTTTTTACATGGTTTGCTTGTATATTGAATGCGTTGTCTGGAATAAACCATGTTGATGTCTAGCGTTCGTGGTGTTCGCTTCTCTTCTGTCCCTGTCTTTAGCGCTAATTACCTTGTGCATTGAATCTAATAATCACAAATTAGCCCAACTGTCTGCTTTGAAGGACAAACTGAAGTTGGTCTGTATTAACAAATTACCACATTCTAATGGCAATTACGGTGAAAGATAAGGTGTTATATGCTAGAAAAGGCCAGATAAGTGAAATATATGTTGCATTGTAACTGGCAACAATATAAACAATATGAACCACTTTGCTGGCACTCTCAAGACAACTTAGGAGACCACGAGGCACACCCCCTCGCGCAGTGCGTGCAGGCACGAAACATGTGCACCACACTATGTTCTCAGATTCAGGGTTTTTGAGATCGTTGTCATTAAGTATGTGTATCGCCTGCCCAGAGTTCCTTGCCAGAGACATCCTTTCTACAGAAGCTATTTTTCAGCACCTTTAAACAAGTTCCGTATCCAGCATTTCTCGAAAGAGCGACCGACGCGCTTTGTGTGAATGCTGGTCAAATGTCCACTATCCAGTTCTACAGCATGGCCATGGCTGGAGAGATCCGCGAGAGACCTGTGCAAAATGGCGAGTGATCCTTTTCTACGTAGTGCAAGGTGCGATCGACCCCCTTTCGGTCACATGTGCATCGCGGGCATCGTGGTCGAGAATAATTAGTTAAAAAATACTATCCGCCAGAAAAATAATGAAAACTGCATTGAAAACACAAAAACATTTCAACGAATTCTCGAGAATTTTGTCAAAAAACAGGAAGTTTTAAACAAGTATTTATAACCCACTTGAACTAGCTTCTGTGATATCACACAGTACTACATTACCTTATAGGTACACCTAGACGCTTTTCTGCGGTTGTTGCGAACCACAGAAAATAACGAGCCATATATATTGCTAACGGTGCAGATGCACTAGTTATATAAATTAATCGTTACAAGAAGCATCTATTATTGAACCTCCAATGAAGGTTTGGTTTGCACAAAGTAATATTGGCAAGAAAGAATGGCGGAAGTTAATTTAAGCATGGCTTGCACATAGTAATATAAGCAAAAGCTGTTAAGCATGGCTTTGCATGGCCTAACAAGGTCATGCACAGTGTTGGATACACAAGCCTCCCTTCATGAGAAGATGAGATAGTGCCTTTAAACACATATTTTCATTTTTCCATTTTTAAAGATATTTTTTGTTCAAATTGTAAGTTAGAGAAAGAAAGAAGCAGCATCTCGCTTTTCGATAGAGACCTATATTTAAAAAGGTCAAGGTCATTTGGTCCCTGCGAGGTCAAATCAGAAGTTACACCCCATATAGCAGAGCCTATGCTCTAGAAGGAAAAATGACATTTCCCAGCTCGCACCGCCTAAGGCACAACAGGCGTGGTTGATACACAGTGACAGCTGCCAGCCAAACATTGCCTGTGATGTCGCAGCACAACTTCTTAATACTAATGCAGACAATAAATCGTAACAAGCCCCACCACAGTGACTCAGTGGTTAGGGCACTAAACTACTAAACACAAGGGCGCAGGTTCAACCATGGCCACAGCAGCCTCTTTTGAATAGAGACGAAATGCAAGATGCCTCTGTACTGTGCAATGTCAGTGCACACTAAATAACCCCAAGTAGTCAAATTTCCGTAGTCCACCATAACAGTTTCCCTCATAGGCTGAGCTGGTCTGAGACATTCAACATCAGTGAAAAGCAACATCACAAATGTCCATATTGTTAAGGATATCATCCCACGCAACAAAAAAAGAATATTCATTTAAACTGCTAAACGACATGCAGAATTTCTCATCGTATTGCAGCAAAAGCTTCAGCAAGCATCAGAGATGGTTCTCAGCATTCGCAGATGCAGAGCTTGAGTTGACCCACAATGCTATGCAATAAATGCATTAAAACAGCCTTACTTATCCAATCTTTACCACCCTAGAGAAAACTCTACTTACAATAAGAAAACTGGCTGCCCACACGAGAAATGATTTTGATCTCATCAATGAATGGAGTTTAGTCTCCCAAAGAATATCTTTGTTCTAGGTTACACTGTGGTCAATTAAACGCCTTTCTTGTACAGGAGGTCTGTCAATACGTGGGGAAGCTGGCAAGCATAACAACTGACACTAAAAAATGTAGCAAAATTTTTCAGCGTTCATATTGGCAAAAGACGGCAGGCAATCATGAATTTATGGTTTCTGGATGATGACTTCTTCTTTTTTTCTTTTTTTCGTGACATTTTACCATGTAGTCCTGTGAAGATGCCTTTCGATAGATTTGAGATGTGGAATGGTTTGTCACTTTTGTGAGTTTGCATATACATCACCAGGAGTAGGTTTTGCGCAAAAGGCATAGGACACAACTGGCACTACAATGGCTTCTCACCAGTGTGTACAGAGATGCAGCACAACAATAAAGCTTTTTGCTAAACTTGCTTGGTTTGGTTTGTAGGGTCAACTAACGCACCGTGGAAGCTTTTCAGGCCTGCGCCAAAGTTCTGACGTCACGGCTTGGAGGCCTTCACTCCCGGCCTCCCTTCCTGTCAGGAAAGTGGTTAAAATTGAGCTGTCACGGAAGCCGCAACAGCGGCCGCAGTAACCATAGACGACCTCGCCTTTACAGCTGGAGTTTCTCTGTGCCACTGAGGTCAGTGTTTCAGTGCTTGCAACTCGTGCTACCTTCCTATGAGTGCTATATGAGTTTGAAGGCATGATGCCAAATAAGTGCTGTGTGCCAGGTTGTTCTGACAATTACCTAAAAGGGAATAAGGTTCAGGTATTTTCACTTCTGAAAGATGAAAATCCCTGAAGAAATGGATACGTGCTATTCCCCAGAAGAATTTTGTGCCACCTTCATACACCACGGTGAGATCATTATTGCATGCTTATAGCTTTTGTGGTGACAATTCATCTTCAATTAACAAAAGTGTTAATTGCAACGGTAATGTTTGTAAAGTGGCTGCTGAATTAAATAAACATGTGATCCGTGTTTGCGCAGGTATGAGGCAATCGTTTTGATCCTTCATGTTTCGAGAGGAAATCAACGTACACCAATCCGAAGATAGTAAGGGTGCTTGAGGTAGGTTTGCCAGTGCCTCATTTAAGCCCTGGATCAGTGCCAAATTTGTTCCCTAGGTGTCCGTCCTACCTATCAGGGGCATAAAACAGCACGAGAGGCGCCTGACGTGAGAAAACTAGCTCGGGCTCTGTCAGGACATATGAGGAAGAACAGCAACAACGGCACTTCTCAACGCTTGAAGAGATGGAAGTACGGCTCAAAACTGCACAAGTACCTAAAATGTGGACAGTCATCCATCAGAAAAAGTGCATTATTTTTGTGCATATTGTTGACGAAAGCACACCACGGCTGTAAGAGTCAGTCACAGTTTTCGATAACAACTCAGTGCCTGTCATTATGAGGTTCAAATCAAGATCTGGCCGAAAGTGCTGTGCCCAACTCTGTCCATGATGTGGGCAACTTGATAATCGAGTTATTAGAACATGGCACATTAGGTGACGAAAATAGCAAATCAATGCTGTTCTCACTTTCTGAACACAATAACTGCCCTCATTGACAAGCTTTATATGACTGCAGATGAAAGCAAAAAAGAGGCGGTGAGGTTTACATGGGAGAAGTTGCTAGTGGTTAGAAAGGAGCATGTTCAATACAGTTATCAGGCTATAGTCCTTGCAAGCATTTTGCACACAATCTCAGCACGAGCGTTGAAATTGTTAAGAAACACAGGCATAGCCTTTCTACCTCATCCCAGCACAATAAGGAATGTGTGTTAGTCCTTCAGCTTGTCACCAGAAAATGAGTGCTCAGACACTAATTTCTAGCAATATGTTGCATAACGATTCATGAATCTACAGCCTCATTAGCACACAGTTATTCTGATGCCCAATTAAATATACATGAAAGCTTGCTTAGATTACAAATGTGGCAATATATGTGTTGCCACTGCCAATTCCAGTGAAGCAGCAACTTCAGCGCACATATTCATGATCAAAAGCCAGCTTAGTTCCTTTAGAGAGGTAGCACACGATCTGCCCATTAAGACAATAAATGGTGAGGAGCTTCATGCTGTTCTTAAAGCAGTTATTTTGGGCTTAGAGAAAATTGGGTACAGGGTGGCAGTTAAGTCTCAGGCCGTGCAAAATGCATACTTAAATCTTCTATAATAACTGCAATTCGTGGTAAGTCTGCTCAACAAATGAACGCAGACTGTATGTCATACCCCGCACCAGCGGCATGCGTTCCTTTACATCTGCAAATTTCCTGCTTTTCTGCATAGAACGCAGAGCACATGGCTTCCTGTTCTATGCTCAAGTTCCCGCAGCGCGTGCGAGTGCATCGGTACACCCAGCCGGCCGGCACGCCGCAACGTCACCGACGTCATGTCACGTGACACGAAGGCCTAAACCTGTCAGGAGGTATTCGTTTAGCGTCCCAAAGCGACTCAGGCTATGAGAGACGCCGTAGTGAAAGACTCCGGAAGTTTCGACCACCTGGGGTTCTTTAACATGCACTGACATTGCACAGTATATGGGCACAAAGCTTTTTGCCTCCTTCAAAAAGCGGCCACTGCTGCCAGGATTTGTTGCCGCATACATGGATTCAGTAGTCGAGCACCCAAATGACAGAACCAGCACGGCAGAGCCTGCTTTTAGCAAATCTCATGCAGCAGCAATCACACTTGTAGGGATAGTCACCTGTGTGGGCGCAGCTGTGCTCAAAGAAGTTGCTCCTCTGTGCAAACACCCGGCCACAGTAGCCACAATGGAAGGACTGAACACTGGACTGAATACAAATATGCTCCATTAGTAGGTCTTTTGTTGTAAATTGTCTGCCGCAGATGTGGCACTGATGTGAATGTTTGCCAGTGTGGATACGAAGGTGCCTGTTCAGGTCACATCTTCTCTTGAAGGTTTTACCACAGTAGTTGCACTGGTGGCTCTGCTTGCCTTTTTGTCCCTCCAAGTCCTGTTCCGCGCCAGTAAAAGCTGTGACAGAGCTTGATGCAGAATTCTCAAGAGCATGCAAACTTGGTCCAGGAAGCTCGCCAAGCCTGGAAGATGTTGCATATATGCCTGCGTCGTGAAAAACCAGAGCATTCTCAGTAAAACATGGCAGAATGGTGACATGGCAATGCATGTGAAAGGCAATCTTCACAGTTCCGAAAGCGTGTGCACCATCAGATTCAGCCGTTTCACCTTAAAAACAGTTTTTTTTTTTTTTTTTTAATGGGGTTTAATGTCCCGAAGTGACTCAGTCTAAGAGGGAGGCTGTTGTAGAGGGCTCCGGAAATTTCGATCACATTGGGGTTCCTTAATGTGCGCTGACATCACACAGCATACAGGTGCCTTTCTTTTTGCTTCCAGTGAAAAGTGGCCACCTAGGCCAGGATGTGGTCCTGTGTCTTCACGTTCACAAGGCGAGCACCCTCAGCACTGACCCACCGTAACGGGGGGGAACACATTTGAAACAAAATTCCAATTTCAATTTTCATGCCTACACACACATCATGCCATCACAACATGCAGATACCTCAAGGCTGCCAAGAGAAAGAGGCCGACAATGCGGCCCACCGAAAAGGCACATGTGGTCAAGGCCATGTATTTACACTACCTTTGGCTTCGCTATCACTGCCTTATAAATCTGAAGATTCTGCGCTGCACTATATGACACAATTGAAGCAAAATGCCCACAAAGAAGGAACTGCAGACTTTTTTTGGAAGCCAACTCACAAGATGTTGCAAATGTACTCAAAAGGTTCGATATTGAAAACGTGCTAAAGTGTCCCTAGGAATACAGCTAACAAATCATTATGTTGTGGCAGCTCCAGGGCAGTACACTGTCTCCAGAATTGTGTGATACAGCCAAGTTCTGTGGCCTCTGTGAGTAAATGTCGATCAGAACAAACCAATCTGTTCTACAGAAGGCCTGGGGAGCCTGTTTTTCACTGGTTTTCAGAAACTTAAAAAAAAAGAAAAGACTGCTCTTAACAAAAAACATCCGATAAGATATTTAAATTTTGATATCAAATGAAAAGATAACTAGACACAAAGACAACACTTCTCTATTTGCTATAACAGAATGTGGCACTACTCTTATAAGATGATGAAACTATGTACAGATTAAACTACATGCACACAATGGGAACAACTCTCGCTTTGTCAGAAATGCAATGTTCACAATTAAACATGGACATCCATTAGCTATACTAAACCTCGATTATTTCAACAATTCAGTACATTTTACATCAACAAATGCTATAATGGTGTGTCGTAATTCAGACTCAAAAACCAAAAATCTGGTCGAACTAAATGAAATTTAATTTAACAGGATCATATTCAATATATCTGATTTCGACAGAACCAAAACGTCAGTTCCTATAGACAGGCTCTTATATTCAAGAAGGTTTCATTGCAATGAATTTGCTTTATACACAAACGTCATTTTACATCAGTTGAAATGGCAGAGGTGAAATTTTTTTTAAAAAGCGGAATGAAAAAAATAGATATATATCTAACTGCTTTTGAAATCCCACTTTAATGAGGAAGCACAGGTAAAATCAAGAAAAGAAATGCAGAAATAATGAGTTATAAGAATCAAATCATGCGGTTGCACAGCCGCAAGGAATAACCACGCAAGGCATGTATAAAAGACTCATGTACTACGCCTAAAGCTGTATGGTGAAGAACCATGCACAAACAGACATCTTGTTGTCTTCCTTCGTCCCTGTCGTTTTTTCGCGCTGTTCTACACAACACAAACAGACATTGGTTACATGTTTCATCAGCACATTTATCATTTTAATTGGAGCGTTGATCAACTGACTAGAATGTTTAGTTAGTGTAAATCATTGTGAAAGCAGAAACAAAGCTCCAAAATTTCATTTTTGGTGATCTGGCTGTACTCTTGCAAAGGAAAAGGGTCAATGCACCCCACATCGTACACAAACACTAGACATAAAAAACACTGGCGATATCATTTCAGGCGCTATAAACAGTGGTCTTGTAAACATGAAAAAGCTGTTCTGTATGGGCCTTCCTTTGGCAACAGCACATGTAGACTTATTGAAAGCGGCCAACATCCTGCAACATGAAGAAAAGCAGCATAAGTAAAAGAAAACAGAGCCAATCCAACAAGCCATACTGCATAATATCAGATGAGTGGTCAACGAAATTAATCTTGTGGTCCCCAAGTGCACTATGCATAGGTTCTTTCAAGTATAGGAGCACCTACTAAAGGACTGAAATGAATTTGGAAGCAGATCTGAGTGGTTTCTTTGCAAAACAATTTAATGGGGCACACATTTCCTGCTCATTTTTTGTTACAGCTTCTCAGTGCAAACATCTGACTTGAGCTGGGCAGTCCCAAGAGCGCAAGACAAGAAGGGACCACATAAAAGAGAGCTTCAGGAAACACAAGCAGCACATGTGATATTTAACCAAATGCAGAACCACCATGATTGTAATGAGAGGTTAATTTTTTTTATCATGAATGTTAAACAATCGAAAAAATTTACCTAGGACATGAAGCCCACACATTTAGGGGTATGATGCTACGGCATGAATTGCTCCAGTCTGCAAAGGCCCTTGAGAACTCCGATGCGTGTCCATGCATTCTGCGACTCGCCTAACCATGCATCCAATTTATGCATCTACCGTCGATCCTCGCTACAGCAATACTAATGGAGCGCGAAAAAATTTAGTTGAAGCAAAACTTTCGTCGTGACAAAATCAGCCAAAAAGCACTTTAAGATAAACTAAATATTTAAAAAGTGTAATTTATTTAAAAAGGTGTCACTCAGCTGCTTCAGCTTCATTACCATGAGCGCCATGGTGCGATTTTCGTGCCCAGTGAGCAATTACGTTGCAATGCAGTAGTCATGGCCATCGAAGTGGCAATCACCCCAAATGAGTCCCTCAGCTAAAAATCCGCGCTCAGTCTATAGACTGAGCGCGGATCCGGCTCGGATGAAAACGGCAGCTTACACCTGTGTTTTGTCCCGAGGCAGCCAGCCCAATCGTCGTTGCCAGCAAGCAATCATGGTCTTCATGTATCTGAATGGGTGGGTTAGTAGAAGCACATATTGATTCAAGCTAAAGATTTTAGTGAAGCAAAGCAGTGTACACTAATGGAAGTGCGCACACTGATGGCAATATATTTATTCCATTGTTAACTACAGTTTTCAAATCCAGCCTCCATTAGCAAGAATTTTTGTGAAGCAGTAATCTGCTCCAAAAATGGCTCGTTGTGATGAGAAAATCGTTCCCTTTATTTCTATGGCGAGCCAACAGGTAATAGGAAATATTTTGATGAAGCGAACATTTTGTTGAAGCAGCATTCGTTGTAGCGAGGCCAGTCTATGCTATCAAATATATACTCACATACAACAACAACACATAGTCAACGCACCCTCACACAAGCCTAGTTTTCAGTAGGCTCGCTTTATCACACCATGATTGGACCAGGCAATACCCACACTAGAAAAAGCGTCAGACGTGTGCCCCATGCTGACCTGGCTTTGATGATTTACATTAACCGGGGTGCACAGAGTGGTGAGAATAAACATTGGACAAAAAATTGCACATATTCTGTATGCTAAGGCTTTTCAGTACATGCGCAGTGCGTGCTGCTGCGAACGAAGATTGGAAAAGTGGGAAGAACAAAAAGAGAAAGCTTAGCAGAATTTTTCCTTCCCTCATGTTCCTGGACACCCATGGAGGAAGAAAAGAATGCACAGATCCCTGTGCGTCGCTCTTAAACACTGTTTCCCCTCTGTCCAACACAGCAGCTGAATTGGCAGTGTCTGCTCCGTACCGGCTATTGCCAGACCGGTTCCATCTCATTCCTTCATCCGCATGGCTAGCAAACTCCACGTGATGCCGCACACCAAACAAACACGGCAGATGCACGTATTTTGTCGAAGACATACATTCCAAGGCATGGCACTGCTCTGACCACTGGTCGCAGCACGGTTCCCTCTCAGTCCTTTCGCATATGACTCGCAAACGTCACACAGTGTCACACAACAAAGTACCGAGCTCAATGTGATCGTCCTTGAGGAAGGCATATCTTTTTGTGCAGAGTGCGTGTAGGGCTTCAGTTTGATATATGACTCAACTTGCCTATATTTTCACATTGGATTTTCAAGGGGATAGCCTGCGTGTTCAGTATAACCAAATTTTGAAATATCTGGGTTCAACTGTATATTATGCTCGCATCAAAAGGAATGTCAGCACATTCCAACTATTTCATGTTTCCCCGCCGGTTACCCAACAGTGTGTGACTGGAGTGCTCCTAAAAATTTTTGTTTGTCTTAAAAATCTAATTGGCCCATCCAGAAATGTGGTAATGTGCAGCACACTTTGACCTTGGTCATTTCCCTATTTCATGGCACCACATACTGAGACTTTCTGGCTTTGGCTGCCGATCACTTGAGGAAACAACTTTTGCCCTCATTAAATAATATGCTTATATTACAGGCTATGAAAATCAAGCCACTGAGTTTGTGTACACGTTGCCACAAGCTGATCTGAAAGGTTCTCCCACTAGCAAGTTTATTCCGGGTCTTGCCAGCATTCATTCCGATGCCTGCAAAATGAAAGAGAAAATATCCATAAACGCCAGAAACACCAGTTCTGCAAGCAACAGCATGTATTCGTTTTGTGTGCGGATCACAACACAGCAGCACATTGAACTTGAAAGCCAGAGAAGAAATATGCAACGGAAGGCTACGCATACAAATTGCAAACCTAGAAAGATTGACAGGTGAATTTTAAGAACGTAATTTGTAGAGGACCCAAAGGAGGAAATAACAATTGAACTTGTAAGTTTAACGCAAAAAGAAAAAAGGATAAAAGTATGATGAGGTCATTATTTTTTTTTAAATTCATTTTTAACCAGGAAGGTCTTTGACACGTGTACTACTATAAGGGTATAGCAATTAAAAGGTGGAAAAGAAACAAGGTATGGAAGCCAGCTGTATAGCAAGACACTGTCACTATTGGATTAAATTGTACAGTTTTGCATTTTCAGGCATCGCAAGGCCGCCTATACTTCATTCACTTGAGCAAGTCCCAACTCCCTCGAACTTCGTTTCCATAAAGGACCACAGAAGGAGTTCAGCCCCGGTGGAGTTGTCACCGTGTCATATGGCTAAGAACTGGCTTCTCAGAGACGCCGTTGGGGTCCCATTAGGTGCTGTCCAGTTTGTGTATGCATATAAAATAATCAGGTTAAAAACATGAAAAATAATTTTGAGCTGCTTTCTTTTCAACAGTTTCAATTAAATTTAAAATATAAATGCATTCTTCATTCATGTAAAAGGAATGTGCTTTTACTTTTTCTAGCATTGCAGGTTTGTCCGTTCTGCTGGCCACAATGAGCTTGCAAAATTCTTGTGTACATGCTTGGATATTTGCGTGTTTCCTTTTTTTTCATGCTTTGAGTTGTGCTACAGTATTAAAATTAGTCATAAACGCAAAACTAATGCATATGTGTTTTTTTTTAATCCTGCACTGGAGCTCATGGGGAACCAGAGTACTCCCTTTACCTGCTCGAGGGAGATGATCGGAACTCCTTACGCTAGGAACTTCCTTAATCTTCCTTTTCTGAAGGACTGCCGTGTGACACGGCACTTATCTCCACTGGGATAAAGACTGCATTGGTTGAAGGGAGTTAAAAAAGTTCAGCCGTGCCCGAGTGACGGCAGTATTACGCACCCATTCTTGAAGCCTCCATTCTTTGATCAAACCTAATCTGCTAACTGACAGCGTTGTTCCCTGTAGTCAGTCACTACAGGTATGCACATGATTAAGTAACCTTTTCTACCACTTACATATCTGCAAAAAAGCAATAAAAAAAATTTCACTAGTGACAGTTCCACTGGTGCAGTCAGCATACAAGCTTTTAAACATGAATTTCAATTTGCATCTTGGTCCACTGGTTCCACTGCTTCATTTCAAATAGTGTTCTAAATGGCAATATATATATTTTTTTTACTAGGAAACCTGTATGTATGAATGCATGTTGCGTCAATTACCTATGCTTCATACTGATAAAATACCTTCCGACTGCACCAGAATGCTACATGACCAAACTAATTATTCACTTAACCCACAATTAATTCATAAAGTACAGCAATCCAGGAGAGAAAAGTACGGTCAAAACAAGCGCCAAAAAGGTCCTACACATTAAAACAAAACAAGGAAAGGAAACTTCAAACCGTACTTGTAACATGCTGAAATGTGTCCTGTGACACCACACAATACTGCACTGCACATGAACGACAAAGTACTACGAGAGAAAGCCAATGACATTGCACTTTCTCTTGGTGTCAAAAATTTTCAAGCGTCCAAAGGGTGGCTGCATCAATTTAAAGAAAGGCATGGGCTTGATTACAAAGCAGTTTGCGGAGAAGGCAAAAAAGTGGACGAGACGGTAGTTAGCGAATGGACTGACTTGCTGCCAGCACTAACTTAGGGTTATGCACCACACGACATTTTCAATGCCGATGAGGCAGGCGTGCTGTTAACCTGCAACCATGCAAGCGCTTGCGTGAGAAAAGAACAGCCTGTCAGGGTGACCAGAAGAGTAAAAAAAAAAAAGAGTGTCTATAATTTGCTGTTGCAACGACGACGGTTCCCAAAAAATGACGCTGACAATTATCGGCAAGGGTAAGCAACCGAGATGCTTTTGAATATCTGGACATTTGCTTTGTGTGCACAAAGCTAATAAGAAAGCCTGTATGACTGCAAATTTTTTTCGAGTTTTTGATCGGCTTAAATCGGAAAATGGCACCGAAGAATAGAAAAATCTTGTTGTTCGTCGACCAGTGCTCCGCCCACCCCAGGCAAGTGACATTAAGCAATGCCGCTCTCATGTTCTTTGCTACGGACACTACGAGCAAACTGCAGCCACTGAACCCCGAAGTAACCCGAAACAAAAAAACATAATCCCCCCCCCCCCCCCCCCCCTCTTCGCTCCTTCAGGGCCTTCAGCAGTGTGGGTGAAGAGACATTGCTGCAGTGGCTGCACTGACGCCGCTTCTCTTCTGAGATGAACCGGAATAGCTCCTGTAGCACAGCTGTCTGTAGGGGATGTTCTGCATCGTGAACATCCCATAGGAGCCATGCTCTGCTTTTCATGCATGATGGCCATGCCTGAAATTATGAAATCAAGAATATTGTCACTAAAATGGTGTAGTCCCTTTGTCACAGCTCAGCATATATAATGGCCAATGTTAATGAAATATACGAAGCAATATTATACAACCACTAAACAGCACATAATTGCCCAACCCACTTGATCAATCTCAAAATGAATAAGTTTTGAAATCAGACTTCGCACACAATGGCACCGTTTTTTGACTGATCTTTAACGAAGCAATGGAGATGAGTTCACAAAGTGAAAGCCAATATCAGTGCACAATAACTGCATGATCACCATATCTACTTATACACATTCAAGGATATTACTTCTCTTTCAGTTATACCTGTCGAACATTGGTTCGTCATGTATACTAAAACAAGCCCCTCACCTCTCCATCCTTGCGTGCTGAAAAGTTCGGTCACAAGAAAAGTTATACACTTAGACCTGTAACAAATCGCCATGCACTGGAGTGCTTAGTATTAATAGGATAGACTTAAAGGCCCCGTTGTGGAGAAAATCCGGTGTTGTCGGAGTTGTGAAAAAAATGCGGACATGGCTCTGGCAGGTGAAATGGCCCCATATTAACATGTTGATAGGTTGAGTAATTCCAAGGGACCTTGTGAAATGTAAGGGCTTCTCCTTTGAGATGGGAATTGAACTCCCAGGGAGACTGGGATTCCGGTACTCCTATGCCCCTACTCGCTCCACACAGCCATGGAGGCCAGGCCTAGTGAGGAAACAGTATGGCTTGTCTCACTAAATACATATGACAAAGTTAAGCCATCACCAGTTTTTCTGTTTTCATATAAAAGTTTCTGTACATCATTTCAGCACATCACATCTTCAATGAAAAGACTGAACTTGAAACTATGTGCACCTCTTCCTTCTGTCAGATATCGCATTCGCTGGACAGCAGTCTCTGTCGCTCTTGAATCGTGCAGTCTGCGTCCTTTCGGACACCATCTCCATGGTGCATTGTGATGGCTTCGACACCACCTTGAGGGCACAAGTGGAGGGCTTGATGGCCATAAGCATGTTGCACTGAGTGGCTGCATTCTTTGTTCCCACAGAAGAAAATTTCACACCATTATATGGATGACTTTAAGGAGAACGAGGAACAAGAGCTCAGAACAGAAAGGACTTTGCATACACCACATTATAACCGACACTTACGGGTGCCAGCATCATGAGCGAAATTTGGCCTATCCGAGTAGGAGACCTTGAGTTTACACACTCAACATTCTGGCCAAAAGTCAAATGACCCACAATGGCCGCTTTAGGAAAATAAATGGTGCATGAGGGTCACTGACCTATAAGACACGGCAATTATTCAGTAAATGATAAAAACACGCCGGGAGTCCCTTTGTTGAACACTGCAACAACAAAAAAAAAAAGGTCCACAGCTGCTGCTGTGCCTTTCCAACCTTCGTGATCTGGCCAGCAAGCCTCATTACTGCCAATTGTCATTTACATTTTCAGTTCCATGCCTGATACTTACAAAAACGACTTGAGTGAATAGGCCTACAAAATCAATGAAACATGAAGATAATAAGCAGAAAAACACAAACAAACAAAATGGCTCCCTTAAAGAAAAGCCGAAACACTTTTTCGAGACCTTCATGAGATACATGCATTAGGATATGTAAACTTGTAAATTAAGCTCACAAAGTGGTTTTGCGCTACCGTTTAAAGATATCACGTGATCAAGTGTCAAATTCACGACGATCTTCAGGCTTCTTATCATAGCACCACGGCGATGCAGAAAAACTTAACGATGACCTCATTATTGATGACATTTTAACCCTCTCATGCATACGGGCCTCATATGAGGACACTTACTTATCCGACTATAAAATTCCTTCACTCGCTCGGAGCGCATCACTGCCGCATGGAGTCCTCAGGTGAGGACATATGAAGTTTCCTAACATGTTTCATAGATGGCACTAGCTGTCCATGTTTCTTCAAACGCCAGGCTCTGAGGGGGAGTAGGCTTGTTTGAGGTTTCTGAATCTTCCTAAGAAACAACAATTAATTCATTGACAGGCAATAGCTCTTTTCGACTATAAAAATTATCTGCGCCAAGTATAACTCTTGAAAATTGTCAGCGAGATTTGTTGCCATTTGTTTCTCGATTTTGACTTGTATACGAAGAAGAGAACATGTGTCCTCAAGTGGGAACATCATGCATTGAAGGTGTAGCCTCACCTAGAGCACCACCCAAAAACCTTACCTGCAGAATGCCAGGCCTGGGCATTCTGCAGGCGGATGATGTCATCAGACTGTCCGAGGGACTTCAAGGAAAAATCATAAACTTTATGTCGATAACTTCTTCACATCCATGGCCCTCGTCAGGAAACTGAGAGAGGATGGCATAATGTTTGTCGGGACATGCCGAGCAAACCGTCTGCAAGGAGCAGAAAAAAAGCTAAAGTCCTTGAAGGAGCTCAAAGCGCTCGGAAGGGAAAGCACATCCATTTGCACATAAGTGGACAACATCACGGTGACAAGGTGGCTGGATAACTCGCTTGTTCACGTTGTTTCAAGCTATGCAGGATAGGACCCTGAAGGCACTACAAAAAGATTCAACAGGAAAGAGAGAAAAGTAATCGATGTCAACAGGCCATACTCCGTGGAAGTATACAACAAACACATGGGACGTGTCGACCTCATGGATTCTTTGATTGCAAGGTACAGACATGACGTGCGGAACAAAAGGGGCTACTTGAGAATGTTCTTCCATCTACTAAATGTGGCAGTTGTGAACGCCTGGATTGTATGGAGGTGGGACAAAGGCACGGACCAATATATGGACCAACTTGAGTTCCGTAGTCACGTTGCCAAGGCGCTCATATTCCGCGGTGAAGTAGCGCAGAGCTCGAAGCGACGAGGCCGCCCATCCAACGATCCTCCTCCACCATCACTAAAGAAGAGGGTGCTTCGTCATGTGTCACTGGAAAAAAGGTTGGACGGCGGGCAGCATTTCCCAAAGAAGAGCATAATGAAGTAAGCCAGCCGCTGTCGAATTCTTGCCTGCCGTAGCAAGACAAGGTACCTCTACGGTCGCTGCAACGTCCCTCAATGTCCAGAGTGCTTTGAGTCTTTCCACAGCGCATAAGCAGAGTATGCAAGACCCATCGTCATCCTTTCAATGTGATTTGTTGCCTCTTTCAGTGTTCTGGTATGAAAGCTCTATATTTTTGAGACTGTCGCTACTTTGTTGCGTACTTAAGCCAATTACCTAGACCACCTTACGGCATGTTGTCCTCATATGGGGACACAGCAAAAATATAATAAGGATGTTGTTGCTTACTTGAAATAAATTATTTTTGTGACCTTTGTGGAATATAGTAACACTTTTAGGCGATAAATAATTTTTTTACACACTGAGTTTAATTTATGCATGAGAGGGCTAAATTTCAACTGCTTACGTTCCCAATTCCTTCCATGAGTCACCCTGTATAGCCAAGCAATGCCTTAGTTGATGTTTCTTTTCTTCCTCAGGGCAAGCTTTTATGCGCTGTAAATGCATCAGGCATATACATGATGTCATCATCGACGTCCCTACTCGTCACCATGTGCTGCAGGGAAGCCTGAATGATGAACATTTCACTCAGTGGTTATGTCATCAATTTAATTTCTAGCGCAAAATGACTTGCTATGATTAAGCATCAGCCTTCACAGATTTGACTCCTTCAATACAGTCGAATTCAGAAACTGCTTCAACTGCTTTTTACGAGATTACAAGGATAACAAATGCAGAGAATAATGTTGCCCACAAAGAATGAAGAACAAGCAGTAACTATAGTAAGTCAAAATAGATTAATTGAACCCCCCCCCTCCCCCCCCCCCCCCGGCTAAAAAAAAAAGCAAGAAAAGAATGCAGAACAACCAACACACTCGCTGAATGACCGAGAGTTATCATATGACAAGGTCAGGAAACAGACAAAAATAAAACCACGTGTATGTTCAATAGCCCAAAAGTCTGCAGAATAACAGCCCAATACAACCCTTTACTGCACCAATAACATTTTTTTTTTAACTATGTCGTTGCAACTATTCTGCAAAATATTGTCAAGTATCATATGATATATTGATATGATACTAGAATAACGGCGATTTCTTGAAAAAGAAAGCATTTTCTGAAGATTCAGAGAGACTATCTAAAAAAATTTGACTGTAGCACTTGGGACCCATCTACAACTGTAGTATAACTTAGTGGCTTGAAACAGTACAACTGCTCGAACGAGTGCTGAAGGGCGGCAGACAACGCATTCGTTTCACTATATGCAAAGGGTCAACAGTCTGCCTGAGTAGCCTTCAAAACGTTGCAGGGCGCAATATGGTGCAATGTTATTGCATGATTATCTTAAGGAGCCCTCTTATTTTTCAGTTATCCTGTACAGGTCAATTTCTTCCACCTTTCAACTCTCCCAGCATGATCTTGTAATGGGCTGGTACAGATAGTTCGTTTTCTTGTAGCACCAGGCTTTTACCTGGAATTTTTAAAATTTTCTTTATCTTTACGTTTCTTTCCTTTGTCCCACGAGGATTGCCGTGCTTTTTTCTTCCTCCTACAAACTGGAGATTGTCATTGTTTTCCTTTGCAGTCAGTACACTGTAGAGTGAACCCTAGCAAGCTTTCACTGTTGCTAAAAAAGGAGGTTGAATGAGTGCAGGACCCCACTTTTGTTTCTTCCGCACATGTTAACATAATTTACATTAGAATGCGCAATATGAACTTGAAAAAGTATGTAAAGTTGTCCGAGTGCAGTGAATTTATTTGTTGCTACTAAATTTATGAAACATGACAAAGCAACAAAATTTAACCTAACTGCATGCTGTATCATACCTGATACACGAAAAAATGCCCTTCTCAGACTGTAACCTAAAGGGACAAAAGTTTCCGTAATGACCTAACAATCTATTCAAAGCGCTGCTTCCAGACAGAATGAAGAAAATATTTCCTCAACTTGTCGGGTTTCTGCAAGAAACAAAGAATACTACCTAACATTACGAATCAATAAATGATTGTGTAGATTCAGTTAGTGCTCACATGAATTCCTGACAGTACTACATACTGTGTGCCTTTCCACTCACTGCTCCTTCACATACATCTCGACGGTTACATAACCAACTTAGTCTTACGAGAGTCAGTGGTGTACTACCCAGGTATTCAATTCTTCTGCGCTGTCTCGGGCCATATCATTTTGGAATGATCTTACTGGCTCTATCGTTTCTATAGCTAACCGCAACACATTTCGTGACTCGTTCAACCATTACTTACCATGACACTATTATCAAAATTAGACGTGGCTATCCCTGATTCTGTTCAAGTCTCATGCCATTCTTTTTTCCTTTTTCTGATGCTTGTGCAGTTTGCAATTCTAATTTACATTTCTTCGCTGTGTTTTATAACACATTTTTTAGGTTATATTTTACGGTTACTTTTTTGTTCCTGTGCTGCATTGTCGCATGCTAAGTTTTCGTATTTTACACTGTATTTTTGGGTTGGTTTTGAGCTGTTATTTCATTCATTGTCGCTGTGCTTCATTGCTGCCTGATATTCATGTTTATTTTTATTCTGTGTTAATAAGTATGCATTTGTCGCTCCCCTTACTCTATGCTCCTGATTGGGGCCTGTAAGGTACTTTGAGTAAATAAATAAATAAACAAACAAAATAACTAAGATATTTTTTTACAGTTCAGAGCAATTTAGCACAATGGAAATGCAATATACCATATATGATGTACTATCTGGTAAGGGATTAAACGACTTGCACAGAAAGTA
Source organism: Amblyomma maculatum (assembly GCA_023969395.1). Lineage (NCBI taxonomy): Eukaryota > Metazoa > Arthropoda > Arachnida > Ixodida > Ixodidae > Amblyomma > Amblyomma maculatum. Next base: position 314,166 of record JAJIZL010124735.1, on the reverse strand, counting down.
TCCAATGACTATACATTGAAGGATGAAAATAATAATAAAAAAATAATTTTATTTTGGTCTGTACCCCCCCCCTTTTTTCTGGCTTCACCAACCTCAGTCCTCATGTCGCTTCGCGCTATACATTGAATTTATTTTTTTTTATTCTCGACAAACTCCCTCCCTACTTCTACTCTGCATCATGAACACGAATGTTGCATTGCAGCTTCTTCGTTTTGCAGGCGGCGCCATATTGACCAAACACAATGCACAGCACATGCAAAGCCACACCGAAGTAACGCCGATGAAACTCACGTTTAAATCAAAACTTGCAGGAACGGGACTAGACTGAGTGTGGCCGAATTCAATTTCAGCCACGAAAGCTCATCCGACGCTTCCTTCGACTTACAATTTTTGAAAATAACTTATCACAGCAACTTTAAACCACAAGCAGAATAATATCATGCACAGCGCAGTACGTGAATCTGCTGTTTCGCTTTCTGCACATTGGATGGTAGGGTTGTGGAAAAGTGAATATGGCGTGACTTGAGGCTTCTACTCAGTTTTGCTCCGAGTCCGAGCTTTCCAGTATGAGTAGTTGTAAAATAAACAGGCAAAAAGAAATATGGTTGAGGCACGCGCAGATTTAGGTAACTCTGGGTAACCAAAATGCAGTTGTAATTCTCGATAATATTTCGCGCTAAAAGAGGAATTAGCGATGAAAGCTGATTTACGACTGCGTCAGCAAGAATGCACACAGAACACAGAAACCAACTTAATTTTCAGCGAAATCAGAACCGCACTTGCTAGCCCT
>JAJIZL010124735.1:291091-312976 GCA_023969395.1 Amblyomma maculatum | reverse complement strand
CGACACACACACACACACACACACACACACACACACACACACACACACACACCCTCTGGATTGACATCACTGTAGTTGACATCAAGAAGAAAGCTGCATTCACTGTAGAAGAAAGAAGAAAGCAGAGTTCACTGTACGTAGTTACTGTAATGAACTCAGGGTTGACATCACTGTTGTTGGCAGGAAGAACAAAGCTGCATCGCGGTATGCATTAGCAATGGCGACCACCGCTGTTCTTTGTATTAATTCTATGGTTATGTCCCTGGAGGGCAACAATTTTCGAGCAGGTGAGTTTATAGCAAGTTAGCTGAGGCATTTGACAATGTATTCTTGACAGTTTCTCATTTGCGCTTGTGCTGCAGGTATGACTTTGGAAAGCACAATCCATGCGCATTCGCGGTATGCCACTCGCGAGATATATCGGCACTTGGCTTGTCGGGTTCTCCGTTCGTGCTTACTATTTGTAGCAAAGCTTTTCGAATGTCTAGCCACGCGTGTATATAAATTTGCCATGGACAAAGCTGACCTTGTATACAAAGGTAAGCTAACTAATTTTTTTGAAAAAATTGCCATTCGTAATAGTTCCTCGCATGCATCCGACAGCAAGCAAGTGCGACAGTTGTTACGGTTCTCATTTTGCCCGCGCTCAGCCACTGAAAATTAAGTGGGCTTCTGTGTTCTATGTTTACGGTCTTGCTGACACGGTCGTAAATAAGCTTTCCATCGCTTATTTTTGTTTTAGCGCGAAATCTAATCGAGAATTTACATGGTACTGACAGTAACTATTGTTTTGTATTTAAACCATTGCAACTGGGATCACTGATATGAGCGTTGAACAGTGTTCAAATGCTTTCTGTTACCCCGAGTGCCTAAATCTACGCGTGCCTCAACCATCATCTTTATTTTTCCCTCTTTATTTTACAACTAATACCGGAAAGCTTTTATACAGAGCAAAACTGCACAAACGCAGAGTCCTTTCTGTTCTGAGCTCTCATACCTCATTCTCCTTTATCATCCTCGCAATAGTGTGAAATTTTTTTGTGCAGGAGTGGAGGATGCAGCCACACAGTGCAACATGCTTGTGGCCACCAAGTCCACCATGTGTGTTCTCAAGGTGGTGTCGAAGCCATCACCATGCACCAAGGAGGTGGTGTCCCAAAGCACGCAGACTGCAGGGTCCAGAAACGCAAAGACTGCTGTCTGGCGAATGCGACATCTCACCAAAGCAAGAGGTACACATACTTTCAAGCTTGTTCTTTTCATTGAAGACATGGAGTGATGAAATGATGTACAATAAACCTTTATATGATAATAGGCACCTTGCGCTGGAGTTTTGAGTAGGGTGGTGCCGCCTCGTGGCGGCCAAGAAAAGCCTGACTGGGTAGTACAACGGCGGCTCTGCCTATGCTGCAACGCGTATCTCACAAGCTTTCTACATTGATTCGGGCTTCTTTTTGCCGCTTCGTGAGCGTGCAAAAAGTTGTCACGTATCATGGACATCATTGTGAACCAGCAGTGGCCTAACATTAAAAAGAAAAAAAAGAAGATGAGGCGCTGCGGCTGCCTTCCGGCGAAATGTTCAAAGCATGCAGCATTGATCTTGCCGTGTACTATCCGTCCCGACACATTGTCACCGCTGCTATTTTCGCTTTCATCGTAGGGTGCCACGGACAAATTAACAATTTCCTTGTGCAACTCTACTGCTTTCTTTCAAGCCGCACGGAACGGGGCTACGATGCGATTAGTACGGGCGGTCATGTGTATGCATGCACTGATTAGAGAAACGCCGTTTGCTGTAAGTTGTCCGCTCCGCCTGCTCAGAGCTGAAATTATACAGAGTACAGCTATATGTTTATCTGTGATCGAGAGCGAAACCGTCCGTTATGCTACTGTTTTTGGCAGCTGTGTAAGAACTGCACGTGCGTACACCAAGCAATGAAAGGTGAAGACGATAAACTAGAGTTTACTTAAGACGTTTGCTATCTCGATGAAAGCAGCCATTCACTTTCAAGAGAAAACAGTAACAGACGTCATTTGGGACATATTTATAATTACTATGCAGTCGACAATTGCATTTCGGTCATGCACCGTGCGCTAATTCTTGATCTGATAGAGCGCTTAATTCTAATATACCAAGTCTCCACTGCCCCCAACAGGCAGAAGCTCTGGCTCGAGAGCTGTAAGCACATAAATCAAAGGCTATTAGCAGTTTAGCAGTGAAACGAGGTATGCGTGCCCTCTAATATCTGCACCTAACGATGAGCACAAGCGCCTGCCGCGGTGCAATTCGAACGTTTCTGCAGTTCAAACTTCAGCTTTCTCTGGGACTTTCCAGTATGTGGATTGTATTTCCAAACATTACTAGTGTGACTTATCAGCTACACAGTGCGTAAAAAGCAAAAACAAGCTTAGGATCAACTTACAAAATCACATGCATGCATTGAACGCTAACACCAATGGCCTATGCATGGCCGGCTCAAGGTGCCCATCGAAAGGACTTTTTGTGCCTCAGGGGGGTTGTTTACGCTGCCTATATCCATGTTGCGGTTTCGTGTACTCACTTGCTTCAGCTCAGCTGCGTGTAAAGCTTTCGTAGAGCTCCACGAATTGGCGCGACTCTCGCCTGGCTATATCGACTGGCAGCGCGCCGAGACTTCGCTCCAATTGCTGCAAGTTGTATAATGCCTGACGTTGGATTATTTATTGCCTTTTTTTATGTCATGACAGCCATATAGATGAATTTCCAGCACCATAATTTCATTGTAATTCATACATAATAGAAATTAATGCGGTGGATCTATACTGACTCAATGCATTCGGATGCAGACGCCGGCGATTTGTACGACCCAGCAGACGCCTAGGGGGCACGTTTAAGCACCGTTTTCGCGGCGCCCCCTGGGCAGCGCAAGGCTCCTATATAGAAAAACTGGCGGTGGTCTAACTTTGTTATACAGCCAAACCCGGATATATCGCACCCGGATATTTCGAATTTTGGATATATCGAACTCGCGGAATATCCCGTTCAAAATCCCATGTATAGGAAAGCTGCGTCGTACATCGAACTCAGTTTCTCCGGTCGTTCGATATATCGAACTCCGCAACACACATTACACAGTGTACCTTCCCTAAAGGTGATCGCATCACCCTCGGCCATTTGCCACGTGAAGTTTTCAAGCCACGCGCAGAAGGAATGAGAGGGCATAGTTCAGCAATGGCTGGTTTAGGGCAGCGCTGCACCCTTTCCCCAAAGGTGCGCATCTGCGGTATTCATTTGCCACTGGCCAGCATGTGACGTATGCAAGCCATCTTCGTGAAGGAATGAGAGGGAACCAATGCAGCCGTGGTGTTCGTGAGTCGGGAAAAACGCGATAGAGCGAAGTGCAAGGGTGTGTTCACTTTTCTGTCGAGCTTTATCTCTCCCCGTCATCCCTCTCTTCCGGTCTTTGTTCGCAGCAGCGTGCACTACTCATGCGCGGACAAGCCAGCTAGCTCTGCCCGTGGCAGACGCTTCTCCAGTTGTGAACGCTCTGCGCGCAGTGGCTGAGGTGCGCGATGCGCGTCTCGTGTCATCGTGCTGGACGTTTGTAAGCTACGGCGGCTGTGGACGCTAAGCGGCAGATCTTTTTTTTTTTTCTTTTGCGAGACTTGGCCTTACTTGTCGTGCTGAACATGCGGCACAGCGTAAGCTATGGCGGCTGCGGACTGTTTTGCATATTCTGAACGTATGTCTTAGCACTGCTTTGTAATATCCCGTCTTTTTGATGCTGCAGCCCTGGTTTTTTAGCATACCGAAACTAGGATGCCCTGCTTGTCTAATACACTTCTGCATGTTAATACTGTAGCATTGTTTCCGAAGGGGAAGGCTTGTTTTTGTTTTCAAGCCCTAAGTGTAATCGTTTTGATATACATAAATGTAGAGAAATCAGTGCTATACGGATCTAGGTGTATTAGTTGAAATGCATTTTTTTATGTAAATGTTATATTTATGTTTTACTAGTTGTGTCTAAAGTATGTCTCATCTCTTTGCAAATAACAATATAGGTTAGGTGACACATTCTTATTTTCAATATACTGCTGATACTAAATCAAAGCAGGGTGTGTGTAGAATTCATTTAAATCACAAAAAGCAACATTTCAAAAACAACACAGTATAGCTTTACTTGTTTCGACCACATGGGGCAGTGGTTTAGTTGGCTGATTCCAATCTGTGTGGAGAAAGCAAAAACATGCCTGCTTTAGCAAAAGTAAGAGTTAGACCTCGAATGGTGCTGCTGAGTTTCGTTGATGTGGCTTAAAGTATGATGAGGCATCCAGACCAAGTTTTTATGTAACAAGAAATAAATAAATTTTGATGCTAGCTTTCTTCATCAACGTTCAAGTGTTAATTTTTGTTTCCATTAATGTGATTAGAAAATCAGTCATTGCATATACAGTAAACCCTTGTTACCTCAAAGTTGTAAAATCCGGGAAAAATTTCGAGATAAGCGGAGTTTCGAGTTAGGCAAAATGCCAAAAATTTTTGCCGGCAATCCCTGGCAATCAGTCGTGCGCCGCTGCCACCAATGCCTGTAGTTGCCACTGGTGCACACCGCACGGAGCGATGGAACTCTGCAGCAGAGGCGTGTTTTTGGCGTTGCTTTGTTACCGCCGCCTCGTCATTCGGTCAGGGGGAGTACAATTACGCTATATCCCGTTCCTAACTCTAAACAGCATGACGTACGGTAAAACGGTGATGAATTTCTTTTGTAACGCATCAAGTGTTAAAAAGAAAGAAGAAAAAAAAAGATCGCAGCTCAGCAGTGCGCTACTACACTGCATGCAAGCAGCAACTTCCTCTTGCTGTTTTCGAAAATTAACAATAGCTAGCCACACTAGCCTTTTTATTTTCCTTTACTACCCTACCAAGCTTTTAGTGAATTGTCTCGATGCACTCATGTATGCACGGATCAGACGAAGTGAGCGTCTGTAGGCTCTTCGCTCAAACCGGACTAGGAAAACCAACTTCACTTCCGCAAAAAAAAGAAAAAAAGCCAGGACGGAAATTGAGTAGCCCAAAGCCTTCTGCGATTGGCTGCCTAGCGAGCTGCTTCTGGGTGATACGCGAAAGTTTCTACAAACCCAGAACCTGACAGCGACAAGCGAAAATGCTTTGGTGGCCCTCGGCCCGTCGCGTCCATCGATGTTCCACTGCACAAAGGGAGCTCTTGCTGATATGAACCATCAGTCCCCACGCACGATCAGCACTCACGTGACTGCTCCTAAGGCGAAAAACGGCTGCGTTCACGGGAATTTTGTATTCGCTCTTCGTACTTGACTGCGTTCAGCACTTAGTATAAGAACAAAGCGCTCACTTGGAGCCCCTATCACCTTTCGGTAATGACCTTTGCCTTTGGTCCTTCTGGTAAAAATTTCGAGATACCCACATTACACCCGAAAAATGCTTCGAGATAAACGGGAGCTAATACATAGCACCTATGAGAGGGGAAGGCACGGTGTGGAAAATTTTCGACTTAAAGCGGGAAACGCATGTGAGCGAAAAAGTGAGCGACGCGACAAGGCGGCGCGGCGAAAGCGATCATGGTTCGCTCCGTCGCCTACTGGGGAAGACGCATGCACGCGACAGCGCGAACAGAGCGAAACGGCGACAACGCTCTGTGTAGGTTGTGTGGCTGGCATAGTGGCTTAGTACACCGCAAAACTACTGCCGAATGCAACAACGGTCATAACGATTGCAAGTTATTTTGCGACAACATGCCAGAGGAAAATGTATTTACAACAAACCGTATCGAATGTGTGTTAACTTGCACTGTAATCTGTACGAGTAGTCACGTGACCCCTTGTTTCTTTTGTTTCAGTTGCGATTAGACGTTCTTTGAATCCTTGGCTATTCACCATTGTTCTTACAAAGCGAAAAATTTACGCGGTTGTGCACACTAACAGTGCAACACAGCAAAAGAAAGAAAGCTTGCAAAATGAGCGGCAGTGACGCACGCTTACTTCCGGGCGAACGAGCGAAATTTTCTATTTCGGCAGAACGAGCGACGAGTCAAGCGACACATGCAATTCTGTTCGCACGAAGCCTTTTCGCGTGCATGCGATTCAGCCTTAACCGATTTTTCGAGATATGCGAGTTCATGTTAACAAGGGTTTACTGTATATTTTTAAACATAAAACTAACAGATTTTTCTCTATTCTTTCCAGTTTCTTTATTTAGATTCAGTGTATAGGTCCCACGCTATCCATGCACATTCAAGTTGTGGTCTAAATATAGGAGAATAACAAAGTAGCTTAATGTTAGGAGCGGCTTTCTTCAGCTTGTCTTAAACAGCACAATTAGTTAAATGCTGAAGAGCAGATATTTTTTATGTGTGCCTTCCACGATTGATTGCTACTTATGGTTACTCCTAATTATTTGTAATTAGATACTTGTTGATGAGGGAGCGAGCCTTTTTTATAGCTATGGCATATGGTTTTTGGGGTTGTCGGCATATACTACACATTTTACCAGCATTCAGAACCATGCCCTATCTGTTGCTCCGGTTAAAAGCATTGTTCAAAGCATTGCTCGGGTCACATTGATCATGCTTTATAAGGTGAAAGCCTTTAGTGCCTGATCGTTGTCGACAGAAGGTTGTCAGTAGAAGTGTCACGCTTTCCAGAGCGAGAGTTAAGAATAAATTAATAATCCTTGTCTCCACTGGGAATCGAATCTCCATCCCTTGGATCCCCAGCCAAGCACTTTACCAATTGTGCCATGCCCCGGATCGTGAAGTGGTCTTCATAATTTTTCTTGTCTAGAGTGAGGATGATAGCGGCATTCCGCGAGTAACAGATACTGCACCTTTTTTTTTCCTGTAAATAAAATATAGAAAGCTGGTAAACATTGATGTGTACAATTAAATGGTGGTTGTGATCGACAAAGGGCGCGCACTGTACCATCATGACAGGTCCTGATGTCACCAGGCCATTCATGCATGTATGAAGCTGACCCCGCCAGGAGTCCGATCCTGGCATCCGTGCGGCACCTTTCATTTGTCGCTTCCTCAAATGCCGCACCACAAAGCAAACAGGAGACCCAGATGTCTAGAAGGCGTTAGTACAGCAGGCATCAGCAACGTTTGAAATTGATTTACAGGATAGAAAAGGTGCAGTATCTGTCACAATTCTTCGCAGACACATGTACCGCTTCATAAAGGAAGAGAGGGAGATAGAGGTGCCGTAGTGGAGGGCTACTATCCACTGCGCTATAATGGCTTTCGCCTCATCGCACTTTAGTAGTCCAAAGTGCCTCTAGAATTTTTTTCTAACTTCTCTCTATAGAATACAATCCTTAGCGAACAATCAAGTATGGACTGGGGTTAAAAATTAAAAAAATGTCATAGGTATGTGAAAGGAAAAGAAAGGGCCTTATACATTTCTCTGGAAAAGGCCCTGCCATGGTTGTGCACTGGCTAGGGCGTTCTACTACTGTGTCTAAAGATGTGGGATCAAATCCCGTCTGCAGTAGCCGCTTTTCGAAGGAGGCGAAAAGCAAGGCGCGCGTGTATTGTGTGATGTCAGTGCACATTAAAGAACCCCAGGTGGTCGAAATTTTTAGAGTCCTCCACTACGCTGTCTCTCATAGCCTGAGTCGCTCTGCCCAGACGAAGACAAGTCCGCTTGTCGAAATGTTGGCTCGACCTGTGAACTGAGGGTTTTCCCCCTCTACCCTTGTTCAGTGCTCCTTCATACCATGTAGTCATCTTCTCCCTCTCATTCTATTTGGGATATTAAAGCCTACAAACCAACTTAACCACTTCCCTGAAAAGCTTATTCTTGAAGGAGCAGTTTTAGTCTACCACTAAATTTTATGTTTAGCATGATGAGGTCATTTGGAACTCATTTCATAAGAGCCTTACGGGAACAGTACTTAGGTTGCATAACGAGTTAATTTTGTGACCTTTGTTTGGGGAAAGTACTTTATGCATTTTTTTTGCTCCTTGTACTTGTTATAGTGTTTTGTAATTTGCAATAATATTCAATGGCTTTGCCAAGCTTTCAGAAGTAATGTTAATGGGGAAATTGGCGGGAATAGGAAAAGTATAGGTAAAATGCAGATGCCTCAATGCACATAATCTTTTGAAGTCACTGAGAACTGGCAAGTGATGTGATATTGGTGCTGTTGTCAGCTCGATTTGCAATCTATGCAATGGTTATGCTATTCCAATATTACAGATCTTTTGCAGGTGATTAGATGCGTTTTCAGAAAACGATTGGAGCTATCGTGCAGGAAGTCTTTTGTCTCGCTGAATGTATGCAACCATGGCATATCATGATCAAACACTTCAACATTTGATTTGGAAAGTATTAAGGTTGCTCTGTTAGATTACTACTGCTGTCAAAATATTAACATGCCTTACTGGCTCAGCTGCACCAAAAGGAGTGGGGCACTCACAAAGGAGTTTCCATACTTGAAAGAACCTGTGCATGATTTAATCTCTTTCCAGATGCACTTGGGGACCTCCGTATTTCTTTTGTTAGCCACACATCTTATTTTATGCAGTATGGCTTGTTGGATTGACTGTTTTCTTTTACTTCTGCTGATCTTCTTCATATTGCATGAGGTGTGTCACTTTTGACAAGCCTGCATGTCTGGTGCCGAAGGAAGGCCCATACAGAACAGCTTTTGCTAGCTTCCTCATATTTACAACACTGATGTTCATGCCTGTTAAAATGATATGGCCAGTGTTTTTCATGTCTGATGTTTGTGCACAGTCTCACAAGAGTATAGCCAGGTCACCAAAAATGATATAGTGGTGATGGAGCTTTGTCTCTGCTTACTCAATGGTCGACACTAAGGAAGCATTCTAGTCTGTTGATGAACGCTCCACTTAAGATGAGAAATGTGCCTACAAAGCATGTAGCCAATGTGTGTTTGTGCATTTTGTGCAGGGTTCTTCACTATACTCCTTTAAGCAGTGCATCAGCTTTTCACGTGTGCCTTGCCCTGCTATTCCTTGTGGCTCTGCAACCATGCGATTTGATTCTTGTGACTCATTTCTGTGATTTGTTTTCATCTAGCTTTATACCTGTGCTTCTTCATTAAAGTGGGATTTGAAAATCAGTGACAACTTTTTTCTAATGCAGTCTGCTTTTAAAAAATGTGTTCTGCCATTTCAACTGATATAAAATGATACTCATGGATAAGGCAAACTCAATATAAATGGAATCTCCTTGATTGCAAGAACCGGTCTCTAGGAAGTAACTTTTTGGTTCTATCCACATCAAATATATGGACAATGATTATGTCAAATCAAACTCCATGAAGTTTGGCCATATTTTTGGTTGTTTTTGAGTGAATTATGACGGACAATTACAGCAGTTGTTGAAGTAAAATATACCGAGTTTTGAAATTATTGAGGTTTATTGTAGCTAACACATGTGCACGTTTAATTATGAACATAACATTTTTGACAATGCTAGAGTTGTTCCCGTTGTGCACATGTAGTTTGCAGCCTCATGTAATCTGTTTCTGGTTTTGGCTTCACATAAGAGCAGGCCACATTCTGTTATAACAAGTAGAGGAATGTTGCCTTTGTGTCTAGTTTATCTTTTCATTTTATATAAAGATTTGAAAATCTCTTATGAGATGTTAGTTGCTAAGATCGGAGTCTTTTCTTATTTTAAAATCGTTGAAAATGAAAAGAAAAAAAAAAAGCAGCCTCCCAAGGCCTTTTGTGGAATGAATTGCTTTGTTGCTATGATCAACCATTCCTCATAGCGGCCACGGAACTTGGCAAGATCGCACAATTCTGGAGACATTGCTGGTTTCAGGAGCGGGCACAATATAATGATTTGTTGTTAGCTGTACAGCAACCATAGTTCTTCATAAAGAAAGTAACAAAATTCCCATGACTTGGAATGGGAGCAGTTAGGGATAAGGGTAGACGGAGAATACCTCAATAATCAGCGATTTGCTGATGACATTACCTTGCTAAGTAACTCGGGGGATGAACTGCAAATAATGATTGATGACCTAAACAGGAAAAGTAGAAAGGCAGGCTTGAAAATCAATATGCAGAAGACTAAGGTAATGTTCAACAGCCTCGGGAAGGAACAGCAGTTTACGTTAGGTAGCTAAGCAGTGGAAGTAGTAGGTGAATATGTCTACTTAGGACAGGTAGTAACCGCACATCCGGACCATGAAAAGAAATAACAAGAAGAATAAGATAGAAATAACTCAAGTTACTGACATTCTAGTGAAAATCGAGAAGAAGATATGGTCATGGGCAGGACATGTAGTGAGAAGAGAGGATAACCGATGGTCGCTTAGGGTAACAAACTGGATTCCAAGAAAAGGAAAGCGTAGTAGGAGGCGGCAGAAAGTTAGGTGGGGGGATGAGGTTAAGAAGTTCGTAGGGGTCAAATGGATGCAGGTAGCACAGAACCGGGTGAATTGGAGAAATATGGGAGAGGCCTTCGCCCTGCAGTGGGTATAGTCAGGCTGATGATGATGATGCTGTATTCCTGGGGTCATTACAGCATGTTTTCAGTATCGAATCATTTGAGTACATTAGCAACGTATTGTGAGTTGGCTTCCAAAAAAAGTCTGCAGTTCCTCCTCTATAGGCATTTTTTCAGGCGTTTTGTATAGTGGGGCACTTAATCTAACCTTTTAACTGTTTTTGCCATACGGGTACTGCGGCCACATTCCACCCCGCGGCATTTTCACCATACGGGTACTGCGCTAAACGCGTAGAGTTTAAAAAAAATTTGACTGTGGAAATGAGTTTTTTTTTTTTTTTTTTTTTCTCCGGAATACTTGACAGTCAAAGGGTTAACTAGCAGGAGCCTTAACCTCATCAGGTTTTTAAAGCAGCCTTAGTGAAGCCATGGGTAGTGTAAACACATCTCCTTGACCATATGCGCCTTTTTGGGTGGTCATGATGTCTGCCTATTTCTCTTGTCAGCCTTGAGGTATCTGCATGTTGTGATGACATAATCTATGTGTAGGCATCAAAATTGAAATTGGAAACTTTGTCTCAAATATATAATGGCTGAGTAGTTAGGGGCACTCGTCTGCTGAACCCAAGAACATGGTATCAGATCCCAGCCGTGGCAACCACTTTTCGATGGGCACAGAAAGCAAGGCACCCATGTGCTGTGTGGTGTCAGTGCACGTTAAAAATGTCCAGTGTGATTGAAAGTTTCGGAGCCCTCTACTACAGCCTTCCCATTGCCTGAGTCACTTAGAGGCATTAAACCCCATAACAGAAACCCTAAACCAGAAACTTACTACTTTTAAATTGAACTGGCTGAATCTAATGGTGCACGCACTTTCGCAACTGTGTAGATTGCCTTTCACTTAAATTGCCATGTCACCATTCTGCCATCTTTTACTGAGAATGCTCTGGCTTTTCATGATGCAGGCATAGATGCAACGTCTTCCGAGCTTGGCGAGCTTCCCAGACAAACCTTGCATGCTGTGGAGCACTCTGCACCAAGCTCAATGGCAGCATCTACTGACATGGAGCAGGACCCAAAAAGCAAGCAGTACTACCAGTGCAGCCGCTGTGGCAGATCCTTCAAGAGAAAATTCGACCTGAAAAGGCACCTTCGCGTCCACTCTAACGAACGTCCACACCAGTGCTACTTCTGTGGCAGACACTTTAAAGGAAAAGACCTACTCTATGCGCATGCTTGCATCCAGTCCGGTGTTCAATCATTCCATTGTGGCTACTGCGGCAGGGGGTTTGCAGAGAAGAGCAACTTCTTTAATCACAGCTGCATCCACACAGGTGACTATCCCTACAAGTGTGATTACTGCCGCGTTAGATTTTGTTACATCCTCCGTCATGCCCTCCTTGGCTAGCCGGGGACGCCGGAGAACCGTGAAGATAATGCCCACTTCCTAGCTTGAAAAACACTCTTTATTCTTCGTATGTGATGCATGTCATATGAATGGATGCATCAGTTGAGAATTGGTCTAGCGCCGTCTAGTTTACACGAACACAGCTACCACATTTTTCCGCCCTCAAGAAAAAAAAAAAAAAGTCACTTAGTATTCAACAAAAACTAGAAATGCTGTAAACACTCAATGTTTTTGGTAGTCTTTAAACCACAATGGTGTTTTTTACCTTGTCGAACGTCTCAGTTCTGGAATGTCCCTTTGAACTGATGTCTGAAACGAAAAAGCAAGCCCCGCCATACTGGCTCAGTCATTAGGGGGCTCGACTACTGAATCCATGTATGCAGCAACAAATCCTGGCAGCGGTGGCCACTTTTTACGAAGGTGGCGAAAAGTAGGTTGCCCGCGTACTGTGCAATGTCAGTGCATGTTATAGAACCCCAGGTGGTCGAAACTTGCGGAGTCTTCCACTACGGCGTCTCATAACCTGAGTTGCTTTTGGACGTTAAACGAATACCCCCTGGACAGGTTTTCAGGCCTTCGCGTCACGTGACATGACGTCACAGCGCGATGTCTGGCCAGGTTTACCGGTGCACTTGCACACGCTGCGGGAACTTGAGCATCGAACGGGAAGCCATGTGCTCTGCGTTCTGTGTAGAAAAACAGGACATTTACAGATATAAAAAATTCGTGCTGCTGGCGTGGGGCATTATCTCCAGTAAGCGTTCATTCGCTGAGCGGACTTACCATGAATTGCAATTATTATAGAAAATTTGAGTACACATTTTGCACAGCCTGAGCACTCAAGCTGTCTATGCATCCTTAAAGAACAAGTAAAAGTCACCAAGCAGAAGCATACTTGTTTATTCTGAACTTCACTCTCGTGTGACACAGAAATAATTGGCAAAGTAGTTTTGGTGCCATAATTCTGTATAAATGCAAATATAAGCATTTGCAAAGTCTACATGATATGAAACATTACAGTATATGCAAACAGTAGGATGCAAAGGACAAACTTTTGCAAGTTCTCCTCAGTAAGGCAAAAACAAATCCAAATAAAGAGATCAAGTATTTACGCGTATGATTTGGCGCACGAGTACCAAGTGTAGGACTAGCAGAAACCTATTTGTCAACAAAAATGCTTGCCTTCCTTTTTTTCATTATCCTCTCGTGCAACACACTCAATATAATTTTTCTTCTTACGCTGATTATTGAGTAAAATATTCTTAGCCCAATTTGTCACTTAAGTTATTAGCAAATCTGGTAAGTGTCCTTTTTCACTTCTAGACATTTCTTCAAAGCTTGTAAGTGATTTCGTTTTTAGGAGCCTTGCCCTAGGGGCCTGAATTCTGACTTTTAGAAAGTGCACATGAGTGCTTTGTGCCACAAGTTTCCTGACAATAGCTTCTGCGTGCATCACCATGGTGACTGCAACAGCTGATGAATTTCAGGCCACCACGATCAAGCTGGGCTATTAATGAATGGGCATCATCATCTAGTGAACTTTCAACTTTACCAACATGGAGGCTGTCTCAGCAGCTTTTGCATCTCACAACATTTAATGCAGCATGTGCACAATAGCCGCCAATATAAGCAATTACTGGCATAGGCGACTTCAGAGCATTAGGGTCAGCAACTGTTATGTGGAAACTATTATCGGTCTCATTGCTGGAGTCAGTGTTATTGATGTCTTTGAGGTCCTCGGTACTCATTACGGTGTGGGAGTCCTGGAAGTCGATCCTTCTTTCAGGTTTGTACAGCTAACGAATCGAAAGCTGATATTGGCTTCCTGCCATCTGCCTGTATGTCCAAAGCGGCTTTTTAGGGTGTCAGTTTGTACTTTTGCTAGAAGTACATACTTGTGTCCAGGTTTACAAATACAATACTTTGCACACTTCAGAGAATATGATGAAGCAGTAAAATGCTTAATGTTTCCTTCGTCAGCACGCCTGTGCCGTGGAGGTAAAATTTCCAGACGTCAAGCCATGTGATGCAGGAAGACAAGAAGGCCATCTTTGGGTCATCTTCAGTAGACGAAATGTGTTCCTGGAACACATTGCGGTGGTGGAAACCCTTCTTGGGAGATTTAACATTCATAATGCTCCACTAGTGACTAATGACACCAATAAAGTTCGAATTCGCTTCTATGTGGTAGAAACAAGTTGCTAATTTCTGGGATTTGAAGGCTTCTGTACCATGCAGATTGAATATGGAATGCGAGTTTTATGTTTTGTCTTTCCAAATTGCTTGGGTTCAGCGCTTTTGATGTTAGTCCATAAGCTAACCTTAAAAGTTCTGAAGCTTCCTGTTTGTGCAGCTTGTGTACATCTTTAAACAAAGCTGTTTTGATACCCTCGGGATGCACACTCTTGTCCGAGAGATCGAAGTGTAGGTAGAAAAAACATATGTCAAAATTTTTTGGTTTAACCAGTGGCTGCGAAGAATCTGTTGGATGCTGATAGACTGCTCAGCATGTGTGGTATTGAAAAAACATCATCATCGCCTTCCTGTTGAAGGAGTTGTTGTTACTAACGACAGCTGCCACCCTGTACCCAGCTTTCCCTAGCCCAAAATAACTATTTTAAGAGCAGTATGAAGCTCCTCACCATTTATTGTCTTAACGGGCATATTGTGTGCTACCTCTCTAAAAGAACTAAGCTGGCTTTGGATCATGAATACGTGCTCAGAGTTTGCTGCTGTGAAGAAGCAAGGTACAATATATTGCCACCTTTATTATCTAAGGAAGTCTTTATGTATATTTCATTGAGCATTAGTATATCTGCGTGCTTGTGAGGCTGTAGATTCTTGAAGCGTTGTTCAACATACTGCAAGAAATTTGTGTGTGAGCACTCATTTTTTGGTGACAATCTAAAGGACGAGCACTCATTCCTTATTGTGCTGGGATGAGGCGGAAAGACTGTGCCTGTTTTCCTTAAAAATTTGTACGCTTGTGCTGAAATTGTGCGCAAAATGCTTGCAAGGACCGTAGCCTGAGAACTGTATTGAACACGCTCCTTTCCAACTAGTAGCAACTGCTCCTGTATGAACCTCACAGTCTCCTTTTTGTTTTCATCCGCAGTCGTCTCAAACTTGTTGATGAGAGCATTTATTGTGTTCTGAAAGTGAGAACAGCTTTAATGTTCGTCACCTAAAGTGCCAAGATGTTCTAATAATTCTATCCAGTCGCCCACATCATGGACAGAGTCGGGCACAACACTTTCTTCTACCCCCTTGATTTGAACCTCATAATGATACGCACTGACATGTAAATTATCAAAAACTGTGACTGCAGCTTACAGCCATGGTGTGATTTCGTCAACAATGTGCAGAAGCATTGTGCACTTTTTCTGATGAATGACTGTCCACATTTTATGTACTTATGCAGTTTTTAGCTGCACTTCCATCTCTTCAAGCGTTGAGATGTGACATTGATGCGGTTCTTCCTCATATGTCCTGACAGACTTTTCGAGAGCCCGAGCTAGTTTTTTCTGTGAACTTCTTTTCACGTCAGGCACCTCTCTTGTGCTGTGACCTGCTCTTGATAGGTAAGATGGACACCCAGGGAACAAATTTGGCAATGATACAGGGCGTCAGTGAGGCACTGGCAAGCCCACCACAAACACCCTTCCTGTCCTCGGATTGGTATACATTGATTTCCTCTCGAAACATGAAGGATCAAATTGATGAGCTCATACCTGCGCAAACACTGATTACATGTTTAGTTAATTGGGCAGCCACTTTAAAAACATTACCGTTGCTTTCATAATTTACGCATTCGTTAATTGAAGATGAATTGTCACCACCAAAGCTATACGCATGCAATAACGATCTCATCTTGATGTATGAAGTTGGCACAAAATCCTTCCGGTGAATAGCACGCATCCATTTCCTCAGGGTATTCTCGTCTTTTGGGAATGAAAATACCTGAACCTTGTTCCCTTTCAGGTAATTGCCAGAACAACCTGGCACACAGTACTTATTTGGCATCGTGCTCTCACTGTGTATTAACCACGCCTGTTGTGCCTTAAGCGTTGCGAGCTTGGAAATGTCATTTTTCCTTCTAGAGCATAGGCTCTGCTATACGGAGTGTAACTTCTGATTTGACCTTGCAGGGACCAAATGACCTTGACCTTTTTAAATATAGTTCTCTATCGAAAAGTGAGATGCTGCGTCTTCCTTTCTCCAATTTACAATTTCAACAAAAAATGCCTTTTAAAATTGCAGAATGAAAATATGCTGGTAAAGGTGCAATTGCGTCTCCTCGTGAAGGGAAGCTTGTGCATCCTTCTAGTTCAAACTGCCGAACAGTGTGCACGACCTTGTTAAACCATGCAAAGCCATGCTTAACAGCTATTGCTTGTTATTACTAGGTGCAAGCCATGCTTAAATTAACTTCCGCCATTCTTTCTTGTCAATACTAATTTATGTGCAGACAATACCTGCATTGGAGGTTCAATAATAGGTGCTGCCTGTAACGAATAATTTATAAAACTAGTGTATCTGCACCGTTAACAATAGATATGGCTCCTTATTTTCTGTGGTCTGCAAAAACCGCAGAAGAGCATCTAAGTGTCACACACACACACTGACAGCTGCATGTCTTTTTATTTATTTTTTGTTTGTTTGTTTTCTGTTGGAAACTGACTTGAATCTGTCTAGCAGGTACTGTATTACTGTGTGATGTCACAGGAGCTAGTTCATTGTGTTATAAATGCTTGTTTAAAACTGCCTGTTTTTGATTCTTGAAAATTTGTTGAAATAATTTTTTTGTTTGTTGTAAAGGCAGTTTTCATTTTTTTCTGGCGGATAGTATTTTTAAACTAATTCCTCAGGACCACGGCACTTGCGATGCACATGCGACCGAAAGGAGTTCGATCGCACCTTGCACAATGTAGAAACGGATCACTCGGCATTTTGCATAGGTCTCCTGCTGGCCTCTCCGGCCATGGCCATGCTGTAGAACCGGATAGTGCACACTTGACCAGCATTCACACGAAGCGCTTTGGTCGCTCTTTCGAACAATGCGGAATACCGAACTTGCTTTAAGGTGCTGAAAAATAGCTTCTACAGAAAGGATGTCTCCAGCAAGGAGACGATACACATACTGGACGACCCTCAAATCTGCCCCCGAATACCCCGAATCTGAGAACACTTGTTGGGTGTACATGTTTCGCGCCTGTACGCACTGCGCGAAGGGGTGTGCTTTGTGGTCTCCTGAGTTAACCTGGGAGTGCCAGCAAAGTGGTTCATATTGTTCATATTGTTTCCAGTTACTGTTCCCCGTATGTTTAACTTATGTGGCCTTTTCTAGCATGTAACACCTTTTCTTTCACCGTAATTGCCATTAGAACGAGATAATTTTTTGATACAGGCCAACTTTAGTTCGTCTTCGGTGTCGCTTTAACGTGCAGCTACTAGTGTTATAGCAGGCTTTGACATATACTGGTTTTATGTGCTTGTTTCTTATTTAGACTCATTCATCATACACAAGAGGAGCATAGCTGTATCAGCATGCCATAAATGTTTATTTTCATATTGATTAGCAATGCGTAAACTTGCCACATGGCTGACCTTATGTCTCTATAATTCTCTTCCCTTGTTCTCTCCATGTTGGATGGGATATGAACACACCAGTCGTGAACCAAAAAGTGGTGGATCCATCTTCTAACCAGCCTACTTCTGCAAATGTTGAAGGTACCCCAGTTGTGCAAAAGGAAGAGATGGTACTGTTGCTGGACAAGCCCGGCTCTATGGACGCTGCACGTATGTTCACCAGAACAGGCTTCTTTAAATGTGTTTTTTTTTTTTTCCTTAGTTGATCCGGAATGTGCATATCATGACTGTGGTAATTGTGCATGTCCAAAAGTTGCGCCATGTATGGCCTTTAGCTATGCAATAATGTACCGCATTTTCAAAATGACTCAGTTTCACTGCTGCCTATATTTTGCTTTTTGCGTCTATTCTAGCATATTGCTGCAAACCATTGAAATCTTTGTTGTTTTTCAACAGCCGCAGGTATACGGCCATGTCGCCGATTGTGGTACATGGACCGATATTGTGCTCGGTATCACGAAGCACATTTTTATTGCATTCATTGTAGTGCAAGATGTGCCGAGATTAGTCAGGCATAATCGCAGGCAAACGCAACTGTTCCATATTATTCCGGACTTTTTCAGTATCCCTCGTCTCGCTTATCTAGATGTTTCAGCGCCGAATTTAAATTAAGCACTGCGGAATGCAACAGGCATTTATACTTCGACAACCGACGAGCATCCTTCCTGCTGTCTCCGATGCTGAATTGCTTAATTCATTTGTGGGCGCAACTCAGTCCAAAAAAGACTTTATTTTATTGAGATCCAAGTCTGCTCGATTGTTGCCTATGGCCTAGTCACTGCCACTTGAGAACATGAAATCTCTTTTTCATCCTTTTTGAAAGGAGTAATTTGTTGATACAGGCCAACATTTATTTGTCTTTGATGTCACATAAGTAATAATGAGGGGTTTCTGGCATTACAGTAAACTAGTAACATTCACTGCTTTTTTTTATAATTTTGTTATTAGGAGCCCTTAGCATTAACAAGAGGAACATAGCTAGGGAGGTTAACTAGGGAGGCTAACTGGGCTCTGCCTTGTAGGCTGCTCTACATGAAGAGGGAGGGGCAGGGGGGAAGGAAAGAAAGAGAGGCAGTGAAATTATTTTTTTTTTTTTTCATTTGTCCATAGTCCTCGACAATAAAGGGACAGTGGACGCACAATTAATGTTTGTAGTCATGAAGTCCATCCCGAGTCCTTTAGTATCTTCAGGAGTGCCTTCACCACTTTCCTTTGTAATGGAGGTTTTATCCAAGGCCCCAGAATCTTTTCTTGTGTAAGAGGACGAGTGTCCAAATAGCGGAGTGCAGCAGCCAGGATAACATGCTCTGGCACAAGTCAAGAGCACTTACAAAAGTATTTGTCCAGTCGTTTCATCACACCCGCACTGCTCACATTTTGGAGAGTCTGCCATTGCGGTGAGATGGAATTGGGCATTTTTACAGTGGAATCTCTTTAATATGATTCTCACGGGCATTAAAAATAAGAATGTATTATTTAAAAATCGTATTATCTAAACGGGCTCCAGAAGACTGCAAATACATGCATACTTGGCACAAAACTTGCATTTATTAAAGCACAATAATCCGTCACTTTGCGCTGGACTTATTGTTTTTAATGTCCTGCAGCAAGTTTTTTATAACTAGTAGAAGCAAGTAGCAGTTTCATTACTCAGTCTCTCACCCTAGACAACGCCACGAAGCGCGTCCAAAGCGTCAAGTGCACCATCAGTAGACAACGGCTGACAATCACCACTACAGTCTCCCATGTAATGTTTATCAACATCCCAATCGCTCTCCCCTTCAGCGGTAACATCGGCTATGATACCTTGAACACGGCGTAAATCGCATGTCGCCAGTTGTTTGTCCACAAATACAACATTCTTCCGGAGACTCATCTATATTGAGGTCACCCAATCCAGGATGTCAGTCTCGGTGAAGTCGTCTTCATTCTCCACGGCATTGCCGGGCACACAAAAAAAAACAAACTTCTTGAAGCAGTTGGTAATTGTTTCCGATTTGACAAGATCCCGTAACATAGCCAGAAAATGGATGGCATCAAGGAGGTCTACCTTCAAGCTTGTGTCTTTCTGGTCTATCTTTGCCAAGGAATGCCTCACTAATAAGCTCGTAAAGTGGAACTTGACATTTTATGCCTGCAACAAGTGTTTCCAAGTGACTAGTGCAGTTGGGTGGCGAGAAGATAACTCTCACATTCTGCAGCCAAGGAGTATCAACAGGGTGCACAGGGTGCACAGGGTGTGCACAATTGCGATGGGGCACAGTTGTCGACGGAAAGAATTTTACGGTTCTCTACATGCATCCGGATATCCAGAAGTGTGAGAACTCTGTGAAAAAAGGCTCCTGTCATCCATGCTTTTCTATTCACCTTGTAGATGACAGGAAGGCATGGGTTACAAGAGAAGCAATGTGGCTTCCAAAACTTTTCAATGGCTGCAGTTTAAGCTTTTCAGTCCTGTCTGCATTGTAGCACAACAATACAGTCATTCTTTCTTTGCTTTTTTTGCCTCCTTGACATGTCTCGCCTTTCTTGCCGAGACTTTTCTCAGGCTGAAGGTTGGCGAACAGTCCAGCTTCATCTGCATTGAATACGTCTTTTGGGTGGTACTGTGAATTTACTGCCGGCCGAGCTGAACACCAGTTGGAGACCTCACTTTCGACGGCAGACTCTCTTGTCGTAAACGGTCTTATATGACAGGCCATGCCTTATTTTGGAATGGTGGGGCCACCTGCCCAATGCCTTGGAATTGTCGATACCCAAAGAGAGCGTAATCCCATCCACTTTCTTGCGAACAGTGCCGTCAACATTCATGCCCGCCGCCCTTACTTCCTTGAACTATGCCAGGAAGATCTATTTCATTTTTTGGCGCCAAAGGCTTGGATGTTTTTCCAAATTTTCTGTCGCTTAGCGATGATCGTGTTCAGCGTGGAGAAAAGCAAACAAAATTAGCGTGCCAGGTCCACACGTTTCTTCTGCTGGTTTTCATTGAAGTTTTAAAGGATGTCAAGCTTTTCTTTTACCGACAACGCTTTCCTCTTCCTAGAGGTGGTGATATGCACGGGTGAAATGTGTCACCGAAAAAGAACTGCAAGTACAAAAAGACATAAGCTAAATTTATTAAACAACCAACACAAATGGCACCGACAATGACAGCATCGATGGCCTGCCTACACCCCATACCTTGTCATCAACGCATGGGCTAATCGCTACTTCTTGGTCATGCGATTCCAACATGGTTACTCTGTTGTCTTGGGATAGATGGCAGAAAATACAGTGATCTATCATCATCATGATGAATATCGTGCAGCCTGTGAATGTTGCCCCTAGAGGCTGCCACACTGCCGTGGAACTCTAGCAGGGACTAAATCTGAGGTTTCGCTTTCACCTGCAGCTACTATTGAATCCTGCTAGAAATCTTGTTGCCTCTTGGTGTGAAAATCGAAACCACGAGAAATTTTTCCTATGTTTTCGCGATAGTATTATCTAGACCTCCAAAGAAATATGGTCGTATTGACCGTACAAAAATGCATTGCCTCTAAAAGACGTGAAAGAAAAAAAGACTTATGCCGAAAAATGTATTAAGTAAGATCATATTAAGGTTTCACTGTAAACACCTCTCGCAGCCACAGGTGGCATAACAGCATAGCAGCCCAGCAGGGCAGGCCAATTTGTATTTGCAGTTGGAAATACGAGATCATAGTGGTGGGAACGAGCTGTCCAGGCCAACGTTACGAGAACAAACTCAGTTTCTCAGCTCCGCACTGAGAGGTGTCCCCGGCGGCCATTGCGAGAACTCTTGCTCCTTCTTTCTCATTGGTCTAATGCCTTTTGCGTTCCAGCAAGGAAACAAAGAGCCTCGCTACACAAACTACATGTCGAGACTACTTCACTATAGCCCCTCTTCTAAATGAAGGTCAGAAATAGTTCACTTCGAAGTAAGTTATGGATCCTTCCTGTGCAGTGTTTGTTCAGTTCAGTTCAGTTCAGTCGTTCAGTCGTGTCCGACTCTTCGTGACCCTATGGACCATTTCACGGCACGCTTTCCGGTCTCTCACTATCTTCCTAACATCACATAACTTCATCTGCAGTTCCTCGAGGATGCCATCTAACCATCGCGTTCGCTGCCTACCCCTTCTCCGGCGACCGTCAACCTTTCCCAACATCAAATCTTTCTCCAGCGACTCCTCTCTTCTCATCAGATGACCAAAGTAGCTGAGGTTTAACTTTAGAATTTGACCCTCCAATGTGCAGTCAGGGTTTATGGTCGACAATATCGACTTATTTGATCTTCTGGCAGTCCAAGGAACTCTCAAGAGTCTTCGCCAGCACCACAATTCAAACGCGTCAATTCTTCGGCGGTCAGCCTTTTTCACAGTCCAACTCTC
>JAJIZL010124735.1:258462-278899 GCA_023969395.1 Amblyomma maculatum | reverse complement strand
ATGGATGGATGGATGTATGTATAACTTTATTAGGGAGCCGGCAAACGACGGGTTAAAGCGTCGTGACGCTGGCCAAGCGTCTACCCGGGGTTAAGCCCTACTCTGCACTACCTCATTTGGCCCGTTTGTGGTGGGTTGTGAGGCTTGTGCTTTTCTTTCGAGCGCACCCCGGGCCTGCTGAACGGCCCATAGTTGCATGTCCGCGTCTGTATTCTGCACAGCACTTTGAAGTTCCGGCTCGTCACCTCTAGAGTGGAAGCCGCGGAAATTGTGCTATAATATTTCTTCGTAAAATTTTTATGATTGGCTTATAGGTGGCGCTGCTTGATTGGAACCACTGTTGCACTGTACCTTTGACAGAATGGATGCATGCTTCTTACTCATGCCGACGAAGAAGCGAGGTTTCCTGTGATGTAGAGAGCTGCTGTCAGATTTTTTATTACCGAGTGTCATAATCATTGCTGTCACTATCTTCGGTTTTAGGCTCTCAGTGTAGTGTCTTACATTTATGTAAAGATAAAAACACTGTGCCATACCTATCCACGTTTTTGTGAAATGTTTGTCTCCTTTGAAGCAAAGGCTTTACTACGCTAGGTAAAGAAGTCATCGTGTAAGGCCCTGTCTGAACCTCAAGTGACCTCGCAGGTACAGTAAAATCTCGTTGAAACGTGTTTTCTTAAATTCAGGGAAAAATTGCTATCGTGAAATGCCTGATATCGAAAAACAGCTGAATGTGAATTGAGACGAACTGCCTAAAACTGTAGACTAGCACTTATAGGCATCCAGTATTCACAGCTTCTTTTTTAACTTTCGCAGAATATAGTCCGTATTTGCATTGTCCTAAATACGGAAGAGATTTAGTAACAGATCTGGTTCACAGAAGATAATGACTAGCCAAATCACTTCCTTGGTTGTTTCCGGATGCTTCACCCCCTTACATCAGTGACGTGTGGAGAAGCCATTGCAGTAACTTATAGTTGCCGTGTCATTGCTCATGCTGCGTCCCCTAGACCCGGCTCGCTCGTATGCAAGCGAATAGCTGTAGTTATCAAATGGTTCACCCCTATTCCCCTTAGGCACTGCAAAGAAGCCACCTCATTTCTCCACATAAAGTCATTTCCACGGGAGTGGATGCCTCGTATGTCGGCTTTTTCCTTTTTTTTTATGCTTCACCCCTTTTAATTTAGGCTTAGCAGAAAAGCAACTGTGACGGGCGAGCGCCGCTGATCAGGTTTTCATGTTGCGAGCGCTCGTTAGCACATGTCCAGTTGATCACAAAATATATTATACGACAACAATTCATAGAAATCTCAAGCATTAGTAATTGGGAAATCATGTTATGCAGGAACATGTTAAGCGGGAAAAATATAGCGGAACTCTATGGGAGATGTTTTACTGCCCGCTATTTTGAACGTATCAAACGGAGAATCTTATTAACCAAGAACATATCAACAAGGTTCTACTGTACTGCGCCTTGCCTTCCCTATAGACCAATATACAATTGAAACGAAAGCTTCACTACGCTAGGTGGAGCTGGTCTTCGTGTGGCACTAAATTTGCTCTTCAAGCGACTTTACCTGATTGAGTGTGCATATCCAAGGTTTTGTGTAGTCCAGCCAAAGGTATATTGCGCTTTCCTTTTCCCAACACCTTACTTAAACACAGAGGCAGCCCTGTGCTGGTGCAGTGTCAGCGCACATTGCCCCCAGATGGCCAAAATTGCTCTCACTCTTTCTGCTTCCCTCAAGTCTGACAGATACTGTGCCTTTCCTTTCTTATAATCCAATGTACATAGTTTACAAAAAAAAATAATGAAAACATGACTTTGACCTGGTTAGATGCCGCTCAAAAGTATAAGGTGCCTTCCTTTCCCCAGAACCTAATTTAAAGAAAAATTATGGAAGAACTTCGAATTGAAAAGGCATTGTTACAAGAGCCGTCGCTGAACACTCACAGCTTTTGCTGGTTCAAGTCGTGCTTAAATCCCCACAATTTTTTTTTATGTAAATGGAATTTCTTTTCACCATTTGTGTGTATGTCTGATCTCTTTTCCAAGAACAGTGTGGCTTAGGTGACACATCTTTGTTATGTTCTATATTGTTGAAGATTTTTAGTCTGTGTCACGGCACCACCTCTTGTTACTCGCTTTGGCAGTCGGATGTATACATGCTTGGAAAGCACTCTAACATACTGCTTCCTACACTCACTTTCAGTGCAGCCTGGTGAAAGGAGAGGGGGAAGCGTATCGTGGAAAGCGACAGCTTTCAGAGTTATGTACCATAGCAGAAGACTGCTGACACCTGCCAACAACGCTGTGATTACGCAGTTGCTCATGAAGATGATGAGCCAATAACCGTTTCATGCTTACATCTAGTCTTGGTTATGGGAGAGGCAGTAATTCATTTTGTGTGTGTGTTTTGTATACAAGTCTGCAAACTGACAAGTTTCCGATTTAATTTACTGGTTATCGCAACGAAATCAGTGTTTGGTCATGCAGTAGTACATAATTTGGGCTATAATTTGTGCATTCAGTGAGCTCCCTGGGTTGCCTTACAAAAAAGCTGCATCGCAGTTAGCATCAGCTATGGTGACAACAGCAGTTTTGCAGAGACGTCGGCAAGAGTTTTCTGCAGCCTCCAGCAGTAATGAGTGGCAAGGGGTCCTATGGGGCACAAGAAGCAAAGGCAGCTTGCTTGAGAAAAAAAAAACAATCAAAGGCAACACAAAGCCTCTGATGAGCAGGACAGGATCACGGCATCTCCTTCTAAAGCACAGCGCCGAGGGTGTGTGGTTGGAGACAGCAATACAGAAGCTGAAGCCAGGTGCTCTTGCCATGCTACTAAGATAGCCGCCTGGCATTCCAAACCAGGACACATGCCACATTGTGGGAAGCAAGGAACAAAGTGAAGATCATACTTGAAAATCACGAGGACAACTAACACCTCATCATAATAAATGAGAGTCTAGCTGACATATCGAAAAATTCCGTTCCCCAGGTCACAGGGGAGTATACGCGAAGGAAGATAAGCTAGTCAGCTCTAAGATGTTCTCAAAGCAATGTGGTTTGGTTTGATTTATTGGGTTTAACGTCCTAAAGTGACCCAGGCAATGAGAGATGCTCTCAAAGCAATGTAATTGTGTATGCAGTCCTAAATGTAGCTAATAATGAGAGCACAGAGGTTAGAGGACATGCGTGGAACATGGTACTGGAAAAACTGTGCCAGAACTGGGGCCGCAGGTAGAGTTTGATTGGATGTCAAGGCATGCAAAGAAAAGTGGCCGTTACTAACAGGTGACACAGCACATAGAGAAGAAACTGGGGGGATGGGCACGTGCTTTTTTACGGTTGATAAGTTGCCCAACCGGCAGGCCACATCCAAACAGGTGATATTCAGAAAGGCAACCACTCAACAAATACAGCTTGATGGAAGCCTTGGGAAAAGTGCTCGTGCAGATGGTTTCTCAAGGGGAGGAACTGCAGTCGATACCAATAAGGTTGCACCTGTCAGTCGGCTAGAAATCGCCAGTACTGACATAGTGCGAACTAGCAAACGACAGGACAAGGGCACCAGGGAAGACAAAAGGAAGCGTCGCAAGGCAAGTGAGCCGCAGAACCAGGTCACACTTGCTTTCCCTAATATGCATGAAGGGAAGAGATAAATTAAGTGGAGCCAGCAAAACGTGCATGATGATGGGGTAAACATAACGGCACTGAAAGGGACCTACTCAAAGAAGCCCCACCAAAAATAGCCAGGCCTATCATGGAAATCTTGCAACTGGCTCAACAAGGAGAACAAACGAGGTAGTACTGGTTTTGTGTGAGACTACTCACCACAATGGACCAGAATTAAAGCAGAATGTCTAGAACACTTGTGGTTGACAGGACAGATTGCCGATATCTGAGTAGCCCTTACGGCGGCGTGCCTGCAACCGTGATCAAATGGAGTCCAGAACAACGACATGTATGCCTGCTTGGGTGATGATGCTGGTGCCTTGGTCCAACACCATAAGTTACTGTGGGGGACTTCAATGTCCACATTGAGGAACTGAATGGCAGGACAGGTGCTAATGGACACAGGCTGTTAGAACTTGCAGAGAGAAAAGGCCTGGTGGCATCAAATTGCTCCCCCACGAACAGTTGGATGAGGACATTACGGCAGCGGAGATGTGGTACGCGATAGGACAACTGGAAGACCTCGACAGCGGGATCATATGGCATCTCAAGCAAAATCCTCAGGAACTTAGACATCGGCTCAGTGCCGGCCCTAACAGACCTCATGGACACCTACTGGAGGAAAGAAGAGGGACCACAGGAATGGAAACACCAAAGTGACACTCATACCGGAACCAGGAAAGAAACTAGAAAACTTAAGGCCCATTTCGTTAACGTCGTGCCTTGGCAAACTAATGGAACATGTTCTCAATATTCTTCAGGGTTATGTCGAGGATGACCTCATCCCCCCAACCATGGTAGGATTCAGACCCAACCTCTTGACGCAGGATGTTGTGATCCAGCTGTCAATGGATATTCTGGATCGCAGGTACTGTCATGGAACGATGGCAATACTGGGGATTGATCTCTAAAGCCTTCGATAACGTCTCGCTCGAGGTGATATTAGAAAACTTCTTGCTTTTGAATCCTGGAGAGAATCTTTCGGTACGTCCAGCCCTTCCTTTCGATCAGGGCGGCCAAGCTCACTCAGACGCCATATCTCTGGGCGGAAGGGGAACACCACAAGGCTCTGTGATGTCGCCGTTCCTCTTAAACATTGCACTGATAACACTGCCTCCTAGACTCGCCGCCATCGAGGGGCTACAGCATACATTTTAACTGGACGACATCCTGTGGGTGAACAGGGGAAGTGATGCCCAAATAGAAAGTGTGCTTCAGGAAGCAGTTGACACCATTGAGACATGCTCTACGGGCAGGTCTTGAATGCTCACACTCGATGTCCAAACTTCTCATAGTCCGAGAAGGCCCCAATCAAAAGAACAGACCTCCAACTTCTGCAATCAGTGTAGAACTCAAGGAGCTACCAATCAAAGAAGTAGACACCATCCAAATCCTAGGAATGCTCATTCAGAGTAACCACAAAAACTTAGCAGCATTAGAAAAACTAGCCACAACAGTCACCCAAACAGCCAGACTAATTAAACGAATAGCCAACGAGAGGAGAGGCACGAAAGAATGGGACACCTGTTGACTCTTTCAGGCTTTCGTCATCACCAGGCTAGTCTACGCTCAGCCCTATCTGCACCTTTACCAAGACGAAAAGGAAAAGGTTGAGTGTCTTATCCGGCAAGCTTACAAGACAGCACTAGGACTATCGAGGAACATCTCAACCGATAGGCTCGTAGCACTTTGAATGCACAACACGCTTGAACTCAAGGAAGCGCATTTAATATAGCAGTACTCCAGACTGGCAAGCACCAAAGCCAGAGGGCTTGTCTTGCTAAGGTTTGGCATCAATGCCGAACCCATGGCAGACGATCCCAGGAAAATACCTGCAGCAATCAGGAAGGAGCTTGTTATCAAGCCCCTTTCTAAGAATGTGCACCCCATTCACCATGAAGACAGGGGACTATCACACGCATCTGCACTACATGCCAAATGCAAAGGAAACCATGTCAGTTGCTTATGTGGATGCGACCAAATATGAAGAGACTGGCCATGGTTTCAAGATTTCTGCGGTGACTAGGGCCTGTGAGTCCATGCCTTTCAATGTCTTATCTTCAGCTACTCTGCACACCAGATCTCCGAGGCTGCAGAGGAAGCAGCCATCGCGCTAGTCATCACTTCTACGCCGATGTTATAGTCAGTGACTCCAAAATAGCCATACAGAATTTTGGGAAGGGTCGTATATCGGCTGCCGCCAGGAATGTCCTCAAAAGCTACCATCCAGTCCCTGGTAGGACGATAGAACTGGTATGGGTTCCGGCTCACTCGGGCAATCCCAGTAACGAGAAGGCTCACGAATATGTCCGAGGTTTCGTCGACCGGGTGGCAAGTCCCTCGTCTCCCACGGGTGCGAGGGAGAGCTTGCTCTCATTCTGTGATATAACTCACCATTTTAGCCTGGAAAAGCAAATCATTCCCCCCCACATAATTCATTAAGCAAGGCCAAGGAGATACTCTGGTGCCAGCTACAAACCCGCTTCTTCCCTTGCCCCAAAGCATATTGGTAAATATTCAAAGAGCAGGTGACCCCAAATGCTAAGAGCGTGGCGCCGACGCCACTTTAAACCACATTACACGTAGGTGCGCGGCTTATTCACCACCTATCGGTTTGCTGCCAGCTCCATTTCTAGTGGAGTAAGAGACCGTGCTGCGCTGCTCGGTCCCGGACATCCATGCTCGGGTCACTGAGTAGGCCGAACAGATCGCCAACAGGACGCAACTGGTAGCCATCTGGCGCGGCCAACAATCCTACTGAACCCTTGCCTCTAAAAACCGATGAAAATAAGTTTTTCCATCCATCCATCCATCCATCCCCTAAACGTGACAGTACGTGCCATCACATGGGCTGTAGAACAAAATTCTTGTATTGACTATGCCCCAATAACTGAGTGTCTGTTTGAAATTCTGTCAGTTATGAATGTACATGAAGATGTTAAAGGCAACTTGGGAACTGACCATATTTCTATCTGGCTTGTATATTAGAAGGGATACCAGAAGACTAGGGCAAAGCAAAAAGTTAAATTTCGAAGGCCAAGAGCAAGATTCACTTGTTGCTCTCGATTCCTGGTCTTCAATGTAAGCTAGAAGAATGAAACTGCAGGATAGACTCATATGAGGACGTAGTACAGGAGTTGGCACCAACTAAAGCAGCACACAGAGGCTGGGCACATTGGGTTGTGGCTTTGCCCTACAGCACTATGAGGAGGGTTAGCCTGTGGTGCGACAGATCCTTTCCAAGCTCTAAGTTGATATTGTGCTCCTTGTAATACAGCGAAGGTCATGGCGGAAGGAAAGAAAGAAAGAAAGTTTTTTTCCTTCCTCGGAGGTACTCCAAAGACTTCAAATGTGGCACGGCTCACCAGCTACATTTTGATGAGTACAAATCATCGGGTGGGGGACTGAAGGGCAATCACTTGAGTAACACAAGGGGTACTTGCGTAAACAACTGATGGATCAAACAATATATCTAGGCATGTCATACAACAGAAGTAGACAGAGCTATATTTGTCAGCATGAAAAACGCCTCATTAATGTAAAGGCTGGTAAGGTGCCAGGTACAAGGGCGTACGAAACACCGTATGCTGTGGTCATTTAACCGCTACGAGGTGGTACGTGCAGGCCACGTGAAAATTAATGAACAATTATTAGAATGCTGTCCTGCGCATCTCGACTATGACAAAAGTATTTCTGGAGCGGCGCCAGCCGGATGTGGGTCGACTCGCGTGAGGCCGTTAGAAGGCGGTATGTTACATTGGGATCCGGTAAAAACGTCACAGGAAAAAACGTCCCCGGAGCAAATGGCCCCGGACAAAAAAAGTCCCTACATTTGCGAAGTTGGAAAAAGTGTCCCCGAACGGGGACTGAAGTCTTGCGCTACAGGAAGTAGACTGCGTTTCCCCGTGGCGAACTGCAATGATGAATGATGCATGTTAACTTTATTACAGCGGTTTCACGGTTTCACCTTCCGACTTGGAATTGAACGCGAACATCTAACTGATACGGACATTCATAAAAAAAAAAAAAATGCAGCGGTAATACAGTGACAGCGCCTCGTCTTCGCTTTCGCCAATCCGCTCGTACTTTTCTCAGTGGGCGGTATTACTATGGTGGCTAGAAGATACCATAGTAATAGTATTACCGATTGGTCTATTAGATTTGCCATATGATTGCTTAACGAGCTGCGGATCCTTCACTATGCTTTTACCCAGCTCTAGTAAACATTTACAGCGCCCAGAGGATGCAGGTTCCAAATGGTCACATTTAATTCAAAGCCAAGAATGGCATAAAACGCGTATTATTATTATTATTATTATTTTTTTCATGTAGGTTCCGGAAGAAATCATTTTTAGGGGCGGTTTCTGCCTTGGGGACGTTTTTTCCTAGCTGCCGCTTCCTCAGGGGCCGTTTCTTCCGGGTACGTTTTTTTCCGGGGCCGTATCTTCCATGGTATCTTGAGACCTTCTTTCCGGGAACGTTTTTACCTACACCCGGTTAGATTCTCCTCCGTGGCACGGAAGGCAGCTCAAGAGAAGTACCCATTTGTGCGGCCACTTTCGACAAAAGCCTACATGGCCAACCAAATATTAGCGTAGCAGTACGGTGTGCTATGCTAGTAGAGACAGCGAGACAGGCCTGCACAAATGGCCATAAGGCACGGTGAAGAAGTATGCCAAAGAAAACGCCCACCCTGGCGCTGTAGCACATGCATGAAGAAAGTGCATGGGTCTAGGGAACTGTAGCATGGTTTGCTGGCGTAGATACGCTGACGGTTAAGAACGTGGCAAGCTATGAGCACCCTTTACGGCTAACCCAGGACCACGACCTACTCCATCAGAGTTTTCAGAGGTAAGTAGAGGTAGGCTTGAGAAATGTCGGCTGCGCTTGGCCAGCTTGGCCGCTGGGCTTGGCTTCTTGGCTTGCCGTGGCTTGGCCGCTTGGCCGTTCGCGCTAGTAACGTTGGTTCGCGCGCCGTCTTGAATGCTAGCGTGGTGCGTAGTTTCTGAATTGGCCTTGCTGAACAGAGGCGTTGGCTGAACAAATTCCCAATTTCCAAGCTCTGTCTACTTCTGGATGCTGCAGTGACTGTGAGGGTTTGTGGACATTATTTGTTTTGCTTGAATGTATATGGCCACCCCAAGGTTACATCCAGTAGTCGCCGTCATCAAGCTTTCTCCATGGGCGACAACTTCAAGTTGCGACTGAGTGAGTTCATGGCAAGATAGCTGTGACATTTGGCAATGTATTTTCTATATTTCAGTTTATCGTTCGCGTCTGTGCTGCAGATATGAATTTGGAAGACTGAATGCATGTGAAGTCACACTATGCCACCAAGATTGGTAGATTCCCCTCCGTGCTCTTACCATTTGGAACAAAATTCTTGAAATGTATAACCACGCATGTTGATTGGTCAAAGCTGCTCATGCATAAGCTAATTAACTTGTGTTTTACTGCTGACCTCGTGAGCATTCGGGGGCAAGCAAGTGCAACAATTATTGCGATTCTTTGAATATTTTCTTTCTTTGAAATCAAAACATTCATTTAAAAGATGACGCGGAACAGTCGTCCGAGAAATGGTGGAGTGGGAGCGTCGCTAATGACCGCTGCTGTTTCAAGCTTCACATTTTATCCAGAGAATTCTACAAACAAGGTAAGGGTGCACCAATGGGTGCCTCCATCTCTGTCGCTATGGCGAATCTAACTATGCAACACATCGAAGAACGAGTTCCCAGCTCTTTCCGCCCGCTGCCGAATTTTTTTTTTAGATATGTCAATGGCTATTTCTCAATAATTAAGAAATCTAATGTCCAAAATTTCCTCTCGCATCTAAATTCCATAAACCGGAGATTCAGTCCACCCTAGAAATAAAGAAGTGAGGTGCCCTGCCGTTTTTGGACGTTCTGGTGACCAGAAAAAACCGTCTGCAATTATCCGTCTACCGAAAACCCACCCACACAGGGCGATATTTGCACTTCACTTCGGACCATCCGACAAGCCATAAAACATCAGTTGTAAAGATTTTATTACAAAGAGAGGAAACACATTGCACCACAGAACCCGACAGAGCAAAAGAAAAACGCTTGATATTCAAGGAACTAACCGCGAACGGCTGCCAAAAAATTTTATCCGGAAAATATTTGCCTCCAGAAACGCAACGACATGCCCCGGGTAGAAAATAACCAACAGCAAGCAACTGCATCTCATAAGTACGTCACTATCCCCTATGTCCGAGACGCCAGCGAAACCATCGCCCGTATACTAGGAAAAGAAGTAATTTGAGTGGCGCATAAACCTTCAAACACTTTGGGGAGCGTTCGACCCTTTCTCAAAGATCTACTGTCAAGAGAAAGAACTCAAAGTATTGTCTACAAAATTTCCTGCGCCGACTGCGACGCTAGCTACATTGGCGAAACAAAAAACCTAAAACAAAGAATTCGGCAACACAAGAATGACATACGAAATTATTCAAGAGAACGCAACTTCGTAGCTGGACATTCACAAGATTCTGACCACTGAATAAATTTCGAAGAAACGTTCATCCTGGAGACCGAGACCAATTACCGGAAAAGACGCCTTCTCGAGTCATGTCATATACAGAAGTACTGGCATGTGCGCATTCATGGAGACTAAGTTGACAGTGAATCCTGTTGCACTACTGGAGACGTATCCAGTCCCGCATGTTAAAGAGTTGTGGGCTATTTTATCCGGTGGAGGAAAGTTTACAAAGTTGGAACAAATTCCTTTGTGTTTGAAGAGCCGCAGGTTTGTAACTAATAATACATGGCTACCGTTCAGAATTTTTTGCTCCCGCCATATTTCTGCGAGAGATAGGAAATCTAGGTGGCATGCAGTCGCTCCAGCAATCTGCCGCCACTTCGAGGCATGGATCGCAGCCAGCTGCTAAGCCACCACCCCAGGGGACTGCGCACCCAGCAGGCATCCGCGTTCGCTTCGGCTCTTCACCGTCCTTGAGGCGCTGGTCGACTGGCCCCTTCTGCGATGCCCTACGCTGGCCCCTTCTGCGATGCCCTACGCTGGCCTTTGCACGTTGCCACAAGGTCGGGTGCACTGCAAACGCACAAAACACAGACACAAACAGTCACCACGTCAGTCGTTGGAGCTCATTTCAGGTAATACATCTGCGACAGTGAGTATATAGGGTCGTGGTTGACGCTTTTTCTTAGTGGGTTGAAGTGCATCCTGTGTCATCATCATCAGCTAGGGCTATTGCTGCAGTTACCAGAACCATGTTTTCACAACACGGCTTTCCTGATATAATTGTCTGGTAATGGACCACCTTTCGCGAGTAGCCATTATGCTGAATTCTTGCATCTGTACACAATCCCTGCCCTACTACCCAGCTTCTAACTGGCTTCAGAAAGAGTGGTGAGAACTATCGAGGACAAACTGAAGAGTGCACCTGGACACATCAAAACTTAGCACGACTGAGCTTTCAGTATCGGATGACACCCCATGCAGTAACCAGGTGCGCACCATGGGGAATTGCTGACGGGCAAGGAAGATCAAGACTCGACTTGGCTGCTTGCGCACCAACATTTGGGCCACTTTCCAGCTCAAGCAACTTAATATCACGCCATATTCACTTTTGCGCAATAATACCAGCCATTGTGCTGAACTTGAAGCAGCAGAATCACCGACTTGCTGCACTCTGCATGATGCTCTTGTGCTCGTTAGTTACATGGGGTCTTATGCTGCATAAGAGACTGGCTATCATGCGCCAAACACAGTATTTAGCTTGTGGTTTAATGTGTCATATGGGGTATGTGATGGCCAACAACAGCTGCAGCGATGGCAGTGGAAGCAGCAGCTGCTGCTGCGCTTGAGGTGAAGAGAACCAGCGTTGGTACACAAAATGTGAAGCACGATTTGCACCTGTTGTGATTGCCAGCTGTGGTTGTTGGCTCCCGCGCCCCCGCTACAGTCCCAAAAGTTCCATACCCCCCTCTCTCTCTCCTCTGTCTGGCTCCAGACTATGGGAATGCAGTGGTTCCTAGAATATGAGCACGGGTGCCTGCAAAACCAGCCGGCGGTTTCAGGCTAGACGTTTTGGCTCGATAGTTTACATTTCGCTAGGGCCTCTGATTCATTTGTCTTGATTCCCTGGCCTTCCAAGGATGGCGGCAGGGGAAGGGGACGCTACGGGAGTACTGCGGAATTGCTTCGGAGACCAGTGGGAGTTGAAAATTTCGAAGTGGTGGTGTGCTCGATGACTGCCCTTGTGTGTGGTGTGCAAGCCAGAGAGGTTTGGCTCATCGCAAGGGGTTCAATTCAGGCAGAAATCACTCCCGGGGAGCCGACATCAACAACCTAACGCTCACCTTGGCTTGGATTCTACCACCCCGAACAGCTAAGCACTCGCTGCTCTCTATCTTGTGAACTTTCTTCTTAATTTCTCACTTCCAAAATGTCTTTTATTCATATTTATATTTCCTTTCACCTGTAACGTTCGATGCTGTGTGCAAAGGCTGAAATTTTTTTATCTGGTGCCATTTACCCTATCGTTTTAATTGCAACTGAAATTAGAAAGTAACAGCTTTTTAATGTGTTGATTTTCTCTAGTAGTAAACCATTACCCTTGTATTCACAATTCTTGTGTCTTGCCTCTAGCCGGCGGCTGGTCAGGTGTGGCATTATTATAGGTTAGCCTCTCGGTTAGATTTGTGTTTGTCTTCCTTCGTATTAAACGTTGCGAAAGAGAGTGCGGAGGGGCATTGGCTGTGTCCTTTTATCTTCTATTTCTCCTCTCACATCGTGACAAAATATCCTGGTATGTGTGTTGCAGAACGTGACGGCGCTTGGCGTCAAACCCTGAAGAGCACGGGCTAAAGACTAGTACCTCAGTGCATGAACTGAATGGCATAATCACAAAATGGGAAACCTGTTTGAAAGCCCTGGCATTGCCTGTCCCTGCAATTATGCTGGGCCCTTCTGAATAGCAGGAGAGTGAACCCTTTGTATGTTGGATTTAGTGTATTATGCAGAAGAACACAGTTTAGAAAAACCCAAGGTAGTACTACTGGTAGAGGTAGTATTTTATCAAAGGTAGCCACTTTCCAACTGCTAGTGTTGACAGACCAAAAGCCACCTGTCACCAGATTAGACACGGTACACTCCACTGGTGCTTAGTTTAGTTAGTCTTTTTGTCTTTCTTCCTTTTTCCTTTTTTTTATCTCTTTTCTCTATCATCAGCCACCCCAAAGCAATGCGTTCGGAGCGGCCATCACATTTTTATCTGGGGACAATAGGACATGCTGACTATAAACATGCTTCACATCTCCATATTTGCACAAAAAAGCCGCATGATCGAGAAGAGTATCGAAATAAAGCTGCTACACCTGTATACATGCAGTTTGGCACAAATAAACAGGGTGGTCAAATGCATACTAACATTAATTGTGAATGAGCAAGAAAAGCACACAGAGTTTCATATTACGGCAGTGGTACCCAGGATTGCGGGACTTAATTTACATTTTACTGCACTTGCAAAGTGCCCGTTAGTGATTGTTGTAGTGTATGGGAAGCCTTTTCTGTTCTGAGCTCTTTTGTTCTAGCCTTTATAGCATCCTCGTAATGGTGTGAAATGTTCTTGTGCAGGAGTGGAGAATGCAGCCACACAGTGTGGCGTGCTTACGGCCACCAAGTCCACGACGTGTGCCCTCAAGGTTGCATCAAGAGCATCGCTATACACCTTGGAAATGGTGTCCCAAGGCACGCAGGCTGCATGGTCTAATAGTGCAGAGATTGCTGTCCAGCCGATGCGGCATCTGACCAAAAGAAAAGGTGCGCACACTTCCCCTCCCTTTCTTTTCATTTCAGACTTGAGAGGGTAAAATAGTGTACAGGTTGAACTTTTTTATAGTGAAATTGAGAAAAACAATCCATTTTTCGTTACATTCAGTTTTCATTTGAAAACTTGGAGGTGCTGTGCAAAATGTAGGCTAAGATAAAAAAAAAAATGAAGTTGCCCAAAAAACTTTTTTTGCACAACACCTGTTACTTACCTGTTACCTCTTACAGCTCTTGCTCCCCTCGTCTTCACTCCTGCTGTGCATTATTCTGTTGTCTTGGCGCCTGAATCGTGCAAGCATCCAGACAGCAGCTGGGGCATGCACTGCTTACCCCCATGCCTTCTTTGTTACTGCCTGTAGTATAGTGCTTCAGTACAGCCTAGCCCTGTTATAGTGAAGATGACATTAATCGGAAATTGCTCATTATATCTGTGGTTCGTTGTACCTGCCAGAAGAAGTGGTCCAGTATTTCCTGAACATGTTTCGCGAGTGCGGACTTCAGGATCGCGGCCTTCATGTTGTCCAAGTGCAAACCGAAGTTCTGCTCTGAACTCCCGAGGAACATTCGTACAGTGTCAAAGGATGTGGTGGTCGCCAGCTTAGGAACACAGTCAGCTTCGTCCCAATTGCTGTTGAGGCTCTGTCCACAGTCGCTACTTCCAAGACACACCCAGCAACTTCATCAAGTGAAATCCTCTGTCATTGAAACCGAAGTCTGTGTGTCCCAGACCTCCAGAGCTGCTTCAAGCAGGCTGTCATGCCGGTGCCATCAGCTGCCAAAGCGATGCCATTTGTGGCAGCTTCAGCCTCGGCAGGTGCCGCATCTGCACTGCTGCTTCGGGAGGAGCCAGATTGATTCAGTGGGCAATGCTCAGGCGCTTCACGTCTCTCCAGGCTCCACTTGCGAAAAAGTCGCCTTCTCCAAAGGGACTTTCATGTTGGCCATGTTATCTGCAGTGCGAGCAGGAGGCGCCCAATCAGTAGGCACTGGTAGTGGACCTTGAAGGTGGCAATAACTTCCTGGTTCGTACGTGTAGCTCGGTGGTAGTTGAACTACTGCAGTCACCAATTTCCCAGTTGGAAGTCATCGTGAACGAGAGTAAAGCACGAGTTCGACTTCTACATCACTGTACGTGCTACACTGGATCCTTTTTCGGTCCCAGCTGTCAAGATTGTTGTTGAGAACTGTGCTACTGTTCTTGATTATCACTGAAAGTGTGGACTGTGCAACATTATACTCCTATACAATATTACACTTCTCGTTGTGGTGCATTTCGTCCTCAAATACAACAACTTCCTCTTGCCTGTCGAGGTGCTGGGGCTCGCGAGACTCGACATAGCCGTGAAATCGAGGACCAACGGGGCAGTCAGTCAGTTTGAGAAAGGGGAAGACTCAGTAGTTCCTTGTCTAAAAAATTTTCCAGGTAATACAGGGGCCACAATGTATCAAAGCTAAAATGTGGAGCAAGGGATGCATGATGACGCCATTGCGGCCGTACAAGAAAGTGCATACAAAGATCCAAGAAAGCGGAGAAAATGAGCGGCACTTCCAGGTTCCACAATGCTCCCGCGACTTCTCCCTGCTTTGAGAATCGACAGAAGACAATTTTGAGAGCTGCAATTGACAGCCGACCGCTTTTTGTATGTTGACAAAAAAATGAATTTTTTAATTTTTATTTCTTTATTTTTTTTTACTTTCTGTCCTGCATGGTTGGCTTTCTTCCATTTAAGGATGCTGCAGTGTGTGGGTGGCGAACTGAGCTATGCAACCAAGCAACACTGCCGTGCATGTGGTCGTCAGATGAGTTTTGCCCTTAATTTCTCACAAAAATTTGCCTGAAAGGTGTAAAAATGTTCCAGTTGGTAGATTATTTTTTATCTGCTACAAAATGGCTTCACTGTTTTTCCTAAGGCACTTTTATTCACTTCATTGAAGCCAAACTTTAAGTGTATTGAAAGTGCAAAAATGGAAGTGAGAAATTGATTTCCCTTCGTTATAGCCACTATTTTGCAATAAGTGACTTTGCTATGGGCAGCCTAGAGTGTACCACCCACTTTATTTAACATTTCAAAAGGGAAAGCTGCAAAATCTGTTGCCTTTGGCAGAGAGAGGCAGTGATCATGCTGTAGCAGGGTAGACAGCACTGGTGGGATTCCTGTGATAATTGCACCAACCTGTGCCAGTGCATTAAGCCTTCTATGTGCTGCTGCAAATTGGCGGTTTTTTGGTGAAATTGCACTAGACCTATGCCAAAATACTATTTCAGCAACTACCCCTCTGTGGTGGTGCAGTAGTTAGTGCACTTGAATGTTGTGCCCAATGATGCGGGATCGAATCCCAGCTGTGGCGGCTGCATTTCGATGGAGGCGAAAAGCAGGGTGCCCACATGCTTTGCGATGTCAGTTCAGTTCAGGCGTTCAGTCGTGTCCGACTCTTCGTGACCCTATGGACCATGTCACGCCACGCTTTCCGGTCTCTCACTATCTTCTTAACATCACATAGCTTCATCTGCAATGCCTCGAGAATGCCATCTAACCATCGCGTTCGCTGCCTACCCCTTCTCCGGCGACCCTCAACCTTTCCCAACATCAAATCTTTCTCCAGCGACTCCTCTCTTCTCATCAGATGACCAAAGTAGCTGAGCTTTAACTTTAGAATTTGACCCTCCAATGAGCAGTCAGGGTTTATGGTCGACAATATCGACTGATTTGATCTTCTGGCAGTCCAAGGAACTCTTAAGAGTCTTCGCCAGCACCACAATTCAAACGCGTCAATTCTTCGGCGGTCAGCCTTTTTCACAGTCCAACTCTCGCATCCATACATCACAACTGGAAAGACCATAGCACGGGTTATACGGATCTTGGTTGGCAGACTAATGTCTCTGCTCTTTACTAGGCGGTCAAGGCTAACCATTGCTCTCTTTCCCAGAAGCAGGCGTCTCCTAATTTCATGGCTGCAGTCTCCTTCCGAGGTAATCTTGGCGCCCAAGAACAGAAAATCTGTCACAGCTTCCACTTCTTGTCCATTGATGCTCCAGGACTTGATAGGGCAAGACGCCATGATCTTCGTCTTTTTAATGTTCAGTTTAAGCCCAAACTTCTCACTCTCTTCTTGTACGCGCATCAGAAGTCTCTTGAGTTCCACTTCACTTTCTGCCATTAAAGTGGTATCATCCGCATATCTAAGGTTGTTGATACGTTTTCCAGCAATCTTCACTCCAGCTGAAGACTCGTCCAGACCGGCCTTCCTCATGATGCACTCTGCATATAGGTTAAATAGGCAGGGCGACAGTATGCAGCCTTGCCTCACCCCTTTCTCAATCGGAAACCAATCAGTAAGACCATGCCCAGTTCTGACTGTGGCCTCTTGCCCTTCATACAGGTTCCTGAGGAGACAGATGAGGTGAATTGGAACTCCCATCTCTCGGAGAGCTTGCCACAATCTGCTGTGATCTACGCAGTCAAACGCTTTCGCGATGTCACTGCATGTTAAAGAACTCCACGCAGTCGAAATTTACGGAGCCCTCCACTGTCGCATCCCTCATAGCCTGCGTCGCTTTAGGGCTTTAAACTTCATAAACTAAGCCTTTCTCACTCTTGGGCTCCTGCTGCAAAACTCAAAGCTGCTCCAAATCAAAGTCCTGCCTTCTCCAAAACGATTTTGGTCTTTCGCACCATTGTGCACTGTCACCACCATTCACTGCTGTCATAGCTGTTCCTCTTTTGGCTGATTTTGCTTGATCATATTGATAATAAGTGTAAATGATTTTGCTTTTTGAGCATAAAAATATCCAAAAGGGGCTACTTGCATAGTGAACATGCATTACATGAAATGGGAGGATAGGTTGTTTCATGACGATGGTTAATTTATGGAACAATGTTAAATCTAACCTTTTGATGTCAAGTGATACAGCACTAGCTAACACAAAGCTGGCTTGCTGAGTTTCATACATCAAGCATAACCGCTGCTGCGCCTTCTTTATACACAGTTTCATAAATACACACCATTCGGTGAGGGCAGCATTGAGGTACTGAGAAACTTTATGCAGATTCAGTTGTGTACATATGCCTTGAATGCTTGCGGAAAGGTAAAGGATGCCTGCCGAGTTAGCTCAGCCAAGCAAAGACGGAAAGCGTGCGTGTCTCATTAGAGAACCAGGCGTTTAATGCAAAGATAATTACTACACTCGAGAAAACAAAACAACAACACTTTTAATATTAGTAAAAATAAAAACTAGGAAGGGTCCATGCACAGGCAACATCGCCTGATTGTGGTGGCAGGGAGGGGGAGTCCCTTTTGACATACTTATGGTTGTTGATGTTCTTTGGGGTAAAGAAGTTTGGGAACCTGTTATATAAAGATTTTTGCCCACATTCTGTGTGTGCATCATTGTCGCAAAGGCGGCTGACAAACAGCGTATGATCATATTGAAAATGAGACAGGTGCAGCATTCACCGCAGTTTCGACGGGGATGGCGCCCGCAGGGCAAAGAGGCAGAGGGGCGGATGCATCGGAGATGTTGCTTCTTCTCAGTTTCTAGCTCATCCTTTATCACTTTCTTCCCGTGAGGTCCTTATCGCGTTCATCTCGACTGCCGTTACTTATGAAAGCTGTGTTATTATTTTGCACGAAACGTGCATTCGTTCATGGCATGACTTGTAGCCACATTGCTCTGTCTTGTGGGATGAAGCAGTGGGGGCATGATGAAAGCATAACTCTGACTGGAGCAGATTGCCTTGAAGGAGTTGCATGCTTACCGGTGGTGCATACGCCTTCCACTTCAGGATCACTGGTGGCTCACTGTGTTGGATTAAATATACCAGTGCATGCGCACGGGTGGCGCGCGGAAGCAAATTATGGTAGTAGATCGCAGGTTTATAACCTTTTATTATCAATGTAGAAAATAAATGTGGGAAATGGTTGAGTTAGTGACTATCAAAGGGCACAAACTTCACAAACTTTTCAGACTGCTTCATTGTTTTTCCCTGGTCCCGCTTATTCAAAAAAATTGTTCGACTGTACATCATTGCTGCTTTACAGCTAGGTCAGCGTACCTTGGGATCTTTGATGTTGATATGATGCTGTCAGCCCATATTTATGATACCATCAAAAAGCAGGAAAATAAGCGTGTAGTAAGATAAGAAATATTAAAGCTCAAGAAATTAAGAACTTAGCCTTCTAGTTTGCTAGTAGTGGTGTTATCTAGCATTTATCTCTAACTACTTTGAGGCACTAACTGAAAGCAAATTAATTTACTTGAATGTACATTATGCAGTTATCATGGAGTGATATCAGCTTTACTTTGTGAATTTGTCTGATTATCTAATTGCAACATTGCTCCGCTAAACATCACTTGAAAAGAGTGCCTTTGTGTGCAAGGAGGTAGTTCCTGCTCCTCAGGTGCATTTAGGCATGGCCATAATTTACCCAGACTCCACATTTCTTAGTGTCGTTCTAGATAATCAACTTAAGTTTCATCACCTTACCATATTCATGAAATCTAAAGCAGCCTTTGGTGTTCACGTGATAATTAAAGCCTAGTATTACTTCAGCCTACCCACACTTCGCGTGTTATACATTTTTCTTTCGTACATAGCCACCTCTCATATTGCATATCATCTTGGGGTAGCACATACAACACTAAGCTTTTACGCGTTTGCCACATTTAAAATCAAGCAAGTTTTATCGCACTCTTAACATACTGCCATTGTCGCTACAGCTTCAACTTAGGTTGGCATCAATTACCTTTAAGACTCGTGATAATCATGCCATTCTTAGTAGCTTTGAGTCCTTCAAGCTCTTAAACAATAATACCAGATTTCTGGACATCATAATATACTATTACCGAACATCAGGATTAATTATGGAAAACAAACTGCATGCTTTTCAGGCATATCTGTGTGGAATTTACTACTATCCGAAATGAAATCACAGTGTACTCTTCATTCATTACATAATTCAGACTAAAGCTGTTTCTCTGGCTCCAAGTTTCCGTGTTTACATCATTTCATTAATTTTTCAGTAATCTGTATTTCAGATTTCTGCAGTTAGTGCATTTTTATTTGCAGTTCTTGATTATATAGAATTTTTCATACTGTTTCTCGTTAGCATTGTAGTTTGCACGCCTGTGTATTTTTCTCTTAATAACTGCTTTGTAAGCTAGCTTTCCGCAAATTTTATTCATTTTGTCATAGGAGGTCCGCCCAGACAGTGTATATTTCGGGACCTCTTTCTGTAATGCTGATATAATTCTTTGTACGTGTAGCTCATAACGAAGATAAAGATGATGATGATGATGATGATGATGAAAAAGTCTTGTTTCAAAACTTTGAGATCGATCAAGTGAGTTGGGCAGTAATATGCTGCCACTGCTGTTATATAAAACTGCTTTGTTCGTTTCTTTACTAATGGTCAAATAATGAGCTGTGACATGTCATGTGTCACATTTTATTGACAGTGTTCTTGATTATATGATGCAGGCATGGCCGCCACACATTGCAAGTATGGCATGGCACCTGTA
The DNA here is from genome assembly GCA_023969395.1 of Amblyomma maculatum. Taxonomy (NCBI): domain Eukaryota; kingdom Metazoa; phylum Arthropoda; class Arachnida; order Ixodida; family Ixodidae; genus Amblyomma; species Amblyomma maculatum. Next base: position 258,893 of record JAJIZL010124735.1, on the reverse strand, counting down.
GAAGATTCATGGATTGGGACATCTACTACAAGTAGCTGTGCCACAACTACTGATTGTTGTTCATCTCAGGAGTGGCATCACTGCACTCATTGCAGCAAAGTCTTCAAAACAACATTCGAACTGATGACTCACATCCACACCCATACTGAAGAACGCCCACATCAGTGCCACTTGTGCTCTAAGAGATACAAACTAGCAGGTTACTTACAGGCACATCTCCGTAGTCACACTGGCGAACTTCCACACCAGTGCCAATTTTGCAATAAGAAATTCACACAAATGAAGCACTTACAGACACACCTCCATAGCCACACTGGTGACCGTCCGTACAAGTGCCAATTTTGCAATAAGAGGTTCACACAGATAGGCCACCTGCACACACACCTTCGTGTCCACACTGATGACCGTCCATACAAATGCCAACTTTGCAA
>JAJIZL010124735.1:200947-258452 GCA_023969395.1 Amblyomma maculatum | reverse complement strand
CTTCGTGTCCACACTGATGACCGTCCATACAAATGCCAACTTTGCAATAAGAGATTCAAAGAAACGAGCCATTTACAGGCACATATCCGTCGCCACACCGGTGATCGTCCATACAAGTGCCAATTTTGCAATAAGCGATTCACACAGATAAGCCACTTACAGACACATCTTCGTGGCCACACTGATGACCGTCCATACAAATGCCAACTTTGCATTAAGAGGTTCAGACGAATGAGCCACATGCGTATACATATTCGTAGTCACACCGGTGATCGTCCATACCAGTGTGACATTTGCAACAAAAGTTTTTCATTTAGTAACAGCCTTATTGTGCATCGCCGCACCCACACTGGGGAGAAGCCATACAACTGCCAGCTGTGTCCCATGGCCTTTGCAGCTTTGGGCAACCTCCAGAGCCATTTGCGAACTCACAAAGTAAGTGCAAATTTTGTGAAGAGGCATTCCTAGAAAGGAACGATTTGAGAGCTCACAAAAATGAAATGCACAGAATGAAATAGAACTATGCTGTCTTATGCCAACTTTAGTCATAGAAGCATTCATTCTAAGTGTTATGCTGAGGTTGTATTTACCGGTTTGTTCCCACATCGACAAGGTATTTGCGCAAAAAGCGCTTTGATAGAAGAGTGGCTTTAGTAAGTCTAATGCATATTTTCAGCACAAAAAACAGGATGAAGAAAGGAGGCAGCTGGTCGTACCAAGACAAACTAGCCCATCTTTCCACATTAACAAAGCTTTAGTAAGCTTCACATACCAGTATTGGTATCGGAATTATGGTACGCACAGCATCACTTTTTGTGGCGACAAGTCTTTCAGCAGTGATACCTAAATTTGCATATTTATTGTAAAAGGGATGGAAACGCAAGCCTTTGTACTAGCGGTAGCATTCAAGAATTTATTGAAGCTGCATTTATCTGTCATATCCTGAATGCATGTTTTGGAAGTGCTTCACATTTTCATGTAATAATGATCCTACCGATCTTTTTCTGGGTTTACTATAACTGGGAAGCCCTGCTCTCCTAGTGTGTAGCATTGTTTCTGATAAAGAATGCCTCGTGTTTGTTTGTAGGCTGTAAGTGTAGTTTCTGGCATACCCACAAGAGTAAAAAAAAGAAAAGAAAAAAAAAACCTACCATACTGGCCGAATTGTTTGAGCTTGTGGAATCTGTCTCTTTGTAATGTAAATGCAGTTGTGCCCCAACTATGTTTCTTCTCTAAGACCTCTGTAGATCAGATGATGTATTTTTGTTAATTCTTGATGGAGCATTTTTATTCTATCACGACTTTATATTTGGCATATTAAGCTCACCTAGAATACTTATAGAAAAGCCTTACTAGAATCGGTGTGTCCATATGTACTACTTTAGTACTTGTCCGATGTCACAAAACTTGCCTCGTCAAGCACTCTCGATTTTTTTTGTTGAGGCAAAGATTCCTGTAATTGTTTCATGTTGAGCAGCCTTCTGATGTGCTTGAAGAAAAGGGAGTGCAATGCAGTGAAAAGCTGTGGAGTGTGTTTTCGAGCTTTCATTCTTGCTTTAAATCCTTGCAGGACGTTGGTTGATTCACGAGTGCATTTATGACCTTTGATCTGAGAAAGTCTCCTGGTGTTCTTGGCACTCATTATCGCGTTTAGTTATTTGCAATAAAATTGAAAAGCTTTGCGATGCTTTCAGAAATAATGTTTGGTGGAAAGACGAGAAATAAAATGGGAGGGTTACGTTTGAGGTGCACAGACTTTAATGCACATTGTCTTTTGACATCAGCGAGATCTGCAAAGCTGATGCACAGTCTTTGTCAAAAGTATACGGCCCAGGAGTTTTTCTTCTAAGCCCCGTAACAGGGCTCGTACCGCAACTCTGGCATCCCAAATGTCATAAATGACAAAACTCGCCCTTATTCTGCTCTAGCTTACATTCATATTTCAGTATTGCTGCCAGGAGCCGCGTTACAGGGCTTAGAAGCGATATCCTTGGGCCGTATATTTTTGACAAAGACTGTACATATTGCAGGAGCGATCAAGTAGCTTCGCAAGCTGCGCAGTGGTTCATTGTTTGTGTGTGTTTCAAATCTTCTGCAGATTTTTTAGCCGTGTTGTCATAAAATGCTTGGAGCTTTTGGGTAGGAACGCTTTTGTCCCATTGATTGCATGCAGCCATGGCATGTCATGATCAAGCTCTTCTGCATTTGGTTTGGATGGTATTAAGATTGCTTCATGAGTCAATGCACTCCCACTGGTGCAATTTGGGACTGTTGTACAGGATGTCACAGCTATTTAGTACACTGTTTCACTCACTGTTCGGTCAGGATGGACGCGTACAGATACATATTGGCTTGTTTAACTGGTTCAGCTGTAAGCACCCTGCAGAGTTCTACATTCTACCACAGGTAACCAGTGGTTGAGGTAGTAGCAGGACTTTTAAGAGCTGCCACGAAAAATGTGCAAGTCGTGAAATGTGTACCTCAGGTTTCTGGGTATAAAACTGACAGTGAATAGTACACTATTTGACAACAAATGTTACAAACTAGGTCATCGTGTAGCAAACTAAATGGTATGATGAAGGAAGCAACAGACTCGAGCTGGCAAAATTCATTCTGGGAGTATGGAAATCATGCACACAGCAAAACCACATCAGTGAGATTACTACAAACTCTGATGGTCTCTTTCAGTAGGTCAGTTGTGGTGCAAGGGAATAGGTGAGACCATGTGTAGCCTTTAAGTTTGTTATAATTTCCACCTATTTTAATTACTTGTGGGTTGTTCTATGCCACATGGCGGACTTAGGTCTAACTTTTGAGTCTTCATAAAAAAAAAAAAATATGTGGTCTATTGTGGCATTCTGATCGAGTGTTTTTCAGCTTGTTTTTGATGAAATAAAAGTTTGGCATGCCTTGGTCACTATTTAAAATCATCAGTGCTTCAAGTCGTATTGTGTGATTATGGTGGAAATGGAAGTTCTTGCATCAGAGTGCAAGAATTAATCGCTGTGATACTAAGGAAGCAAGCCACTGCAACATCTCGCAGCAAAGCTTTCCTGTATCAGTGTATCCTGCTAGGACAACACAAATTGATGAGATACGCGCTGTATGCTTTTTAAGTGTGTCATGCTTTTTTTCTTCCAGATTTGTTTATTAGTTTATTGTAGTTAACGCTCTCTCCAGTGCATTCTTTGGCAAAAAAAAACAAGCTACCTCCAATCGCTAATGAAGTTAACTCCTCACAACAGTGTCACTATGTTCTGCATCAGTTGAAGAGACATAACTGTTAATAAAAGAGGCTCTTGCCAATGAGGCGTCAATCACCCGGTTGCAGCTTTTATAAGTATGGGGACTCAAATACATTCTACGCGATGCTAAACTGTAACGACTGTCTGGCAGGCAAGATTGCAAGTTTTTTCAGCATACTCAATTGTCGTTTTCTGTTTTGGAATGCGTAAAAAAAGATCGTCTTTGGTCTAAAAATTAATGTTTCCATGACATACATGATAAAGCTGTTGCAGAACAGAATACCTTTTACACTGTATATTCACTGCACCAAAAATAACTTGGGTTTTTAAAATTTAGCCGTCAATGCCTTGCTTCGCAGTTTGTGAATTGAACCTTGTATTACGCATACCTACTCTGCCTTCTGAATCCACGGTCGTGCCGTGTCGTGATCATTACACAAAATGCTATACTGACGCTTGCAGATTTTTTTTTGTATTCTCTGGTATTCATAGATATTTTCTTTGTTCCATTTTGCAGGTGTTAGTACAAAGGCTGGCAAGCTCTGGAATAAATAGCGGGAGAATCAAACCAGCTGTTGCCGATCTGAACAACCCCAATGGTGCGATTTTCATGCCCTGTATATGTATTGCTATGTGGGGATGAAAGAAGGTTGCCTGATGTGACCAATAGCAAGAGCCAGGAAGAGTCTGTGCAGTACTTTGATATTAGGAAATAATTACGGGGGAGGTGGCCTACACTTTTCCCACGTTCCAGGGGGGCGGCAAGCTGATCTGCGGCCAATCTGATTCAAGCCGTGTGAAATTTTAGGAGTGATCCCATTCCCACACTATCGCATAAGCAGAGGGAAAATACTGCAGTATTGTTTGAATGCATAAACATTTCCCATAATATGCATGAGTGCAGTACAGTACTATGTGTCATCACAGTGGCGGAGAGTTTTATGTTTTGAAAATTTGCACTTTTTAGGTATTTGTTTCAAAAATGCCATTTTCATTTTTTTTTTTTTTTTGCTGATGTTTGCTGTATTTGTGATTAATTATGCGGTGTAATGTAATGCTCCTTTGAGTATGCCTGAATACGTTCCAGCATTTTATCGACATCTGAAGTATGTAATTGGGGCCTGCACAGTCATGTACGAAGTCATCATCATCATCATCATCATCATCATCATCATCATCAGCCTGACTATACCCACTGCATGGTGAAGGCCTCTCCCATATTTCTCCACTTAACCCGATTCTCTGCTAGCTGCATCCACTTGACCCCTGCGAACTTCTTAACCTCATCCGCCCACCTAACTTTCTGCCGCCCCCTGCTACGCTTTCCTTCCCTTGGACGAAGTTGTGCCTGTCAAATGAAATGATGTCAGCATTTAAGAAACTAGCAGAAGTCAAACTGTGGAACCGGTGGACAAAGGTACAAATTGAATTTATTGTCTTAGAAACTGGGTTGTCATGTTTTCATTTGCCTTATGCTCTAGCTTGAGCGATAGTGCAGGTTATAGAACATGTACTTTATCCTAGCTGCACCAATGGAACTGTCACTGTACTGCTGTTGCAGTAGGCTGAACTTTGAGGAAACCTATTTACTGACACTTATATAAGCTCTGGAGAAAGGTACTTAATCATCTACATGCCTTGGTGTAAATGTCTACGGTGAACAGCACTATCGGCTAGCAGATTACCTCAGGCCCAAGGGTAGGGAAACCTCCTGGTCAGCAGAAATTAGTAAAGCGATGAAGCTATGTCTAAAAAAAGCATAAGTGCTTAATTTAATTCAACTTTACAATTCCTTGCCACACCGTTGGCTTTCACCTGACTTGATTAACTACTACCAAGTCGCCACCTAGTTCTGGTGCACATGTCAGAGATACTGACCTCTCTGGTTAACACTGAATTTAGAAAATTTTATTCAGCATACTTCTACTGGTCTTTTTTGGTTTAAACCAAATAAGAGCCCACTTGTCATTTCTTATTTCTACACCATCAGCTGTGGTCAAAGACTAATTGAGATAATAAGTCCACTGTTCTCCTTCCTCAGGCATGCAAGGTGTGACCCCTAGGGCAGAGTGACATATGGCTGGCCACCATCGAGTGCACAGCAGCTACGATGCAGCTTGGCTGTTAATTATTGGCAGCGTTAAGAAATTTCACTGGTCACCCTGAGTTTGTATGACAATACTTAGTTAACTAACTATGTGCGTGTTGCAGTGTGCATTACTTGACACCCTGCAACTGAAATGGGCTGTTTAATGTTGTTGAGTAGTCTTGGGCTTATCTTCCCATTATGATGTTACTAATGTTAAATTGTGTCAAAGCACACTATGTTCGATTTGTTGTTATTGAGTTGTCTTGAGTGTGTCTCTCGGTTATGATGTTATATGTCAGCCAGAAGTGATTCTGGTAACTAGGATCTTGTGAAATGCGGGTCTAATTTTCACATTGATATACTTGGTTTAAGGTCTCCCATAGCCTTTCATCTGTCCCATAGTCTGGATCAAACAAGTGGAAAGTATGGGGTTGGGGCTTGTTCATTTGTCACTTGCGTAATCATTCAGGTTGAGGCCTAGTATGGGACGTACCACTAAAGTAGTAATGTGTTTACCTGGGAACAAAAATATCTATTTATTTCTGATGAAATAAATTATTTCTTATTCTGCCACACAGTTCAAACTTGCGATATGTGTACTTAAAAAACTGCTCTGTGATCAAGAATTTGAAGTGCATGGCATTGCAAATTATGCTCTCGGATCCACACTAAATATGCATTAACGCACCACATTTTCAATATAAACCAGTTAAGCCGTACTGACATTTCGCTTTATGGCCTGTTCTAGCTATGACAACTCTAATTTCAAGCTTCAGCATTTGCAAGAGGGACGTAGCTCTATCAGCATATCATTCACAAGTTTATTGTATTTTGTAGCAATGTATACGCTTTCCACACACCTCATCTGTGTCTTGGATTTTTCTTGTTTGTTCTCTGCATGTTGGATGGAACATGAACACACCAGCTGGAAAGCAGGAATTGATTGAACCATTCCCCGACCAGCCTGCTTCTGCAGATGTTGAGGACACACCAGTTGCACAACAGGAAGAGATGGTACAGTTGCCGGACCAGCCTGGTTCTACCGGCAGTATGTTCATTAAAATACGCTTTTCCTTTTAACGTGATCTTCACCACTGGAGATTTTTGTGTCATGAATGTGCACGTTCAAAATTTGGACCTATATATGGCCTTTAGGTTAACTTTAATATCAGGTCATTTTCTAGAATTCAGTGATTCAGTGATTTGGAAGTTGACATGCTGAACCTAATAGCATGAACACTTCGATGAGGATTGTTTAGAATTTTTGTTTGAGGCTGAGCTAACAAGTTGAAATAGTCATTCGAGTGTGGTTAGAGTGTACGAAAAGCAGTGTGACTGTGTGCAGAGCTTTTAAGCTCGTTTGGTAAAGCATAGTGCGAGCTTAATTTAGCTTCTTCCTCATAATGTTTCAAGTTTTCTAAATGAAGCATAATGCTTTCAAGAAAAATAGCCAATGTGTCCCTGCTGCTAGCATATGTACAGTCTTTGTCAAAAGTATACAGCCCAAAAGGTTCGCTTCTAAGCATTGTAACGTGGCTACTAGCAGCAATACTGGAATATGAATGTAGACTAGAGGAAAATGAGGGAGAGATTTTTCATCTGTAAGATTTCGAATGCTAGTTGCTTTACTAGCCTCGTTACTGAGCTTAGAACAAAAATCCTTGGGCCGTATACTTTTGACAAAGACTGTACATATGAATATAGTACTCTTCTTGGAGTGTGATTCTCAGAAACGTAGGTTTTGCTTACCTCTGTGAACAACGAAAGTAGAAGGACCACAGTGCACACCACCTTAATCTCTCAGTCATGCCTCAAGAAACCACCCTATGAACAATGACGCCCACCGTGCCTTCAGTGGTTCTTGTCCACCCTTGTCACCCTGGGATGGAATTAGTTTTGTTCTTTGGGTGGCTTTGTGTTTTTATAGTTCTGGAACAGTGCTGGTTGATAAGAATTTTTGTTTGCCTTTTCTTTTTACGAGCGTAATTTCTTTAATTTTGCATACTTGCTATGACAGAAATATAAATCAGAAAAAGTATATTTGAGGCCTTGAAAATAGTCTGCAGTCATGATATAGATATAATATGGAAACTGCACAGAATTAGCATAAATAATCAAATGAAGGTCATATTAATGTGATAGCACTATTAATGTTCACCGAAAATCTGGCATCGGCATTGTGAACGAGAAATCACAAGTATGGTGCTGGTAGGCAGAGTTGGCAGCTGACATGACCGAGCACTAACTGGACATAGGGTTGCCTGGCAATTTTTTGCCATCCCGGTATGGTCCTTACAATTGTCTATAAATACAAAATATTTTTCTCTACTGAATCATAATTTGGGCCTGCAGGCGATATGCATAGGTTCAGATTAATTTACGTACTTTAAAAAAAGAAAAGAGATGTGAATCGTATGGGCTCTTGGCTTATGGGCTTCTAAAAAGATGCAATTAGTGCAAATAAATGTAGCGACACATCTTAGCAGAAGACCCAACAAATTACAAAGTATATTTAAAGATCGCCCCACCACTGGGGGGCAGTGGTTAGGGCGCTTGACTGGGATTGAATCCCGGCCGTGGCGGCCACTTTTCGATGGAGGTGAAAAGTGAGGCATCCGTGTGCTGTGTGATGTCAGTGCGGATTAAAGAACCCCTAGTGGTTTAAATTTCCAAAGCGATTCACTACGGCGTCTTTCATAGTCTTAGTCACTTTGGAACGTTAAACCCCATAAACCAGTGGCTAAAGACGTATAACAACCGTGATATACATTTAAGGAACTAATTGCTCTTTAATGGAGTTAAATATTCATTTCTTTGGAAGAACTTTTGCAGCATTTTAAGAGTGACCTGTCTAAGATAGTCATTCCAAATAACAGCCGAAGAACAAATGTTCTTTTCCAGTAAACATTGTTAGGAACTGCAAGGTTAAAATGAAAGGTGAGAAAAATTTTTGTTTGCCAAGGTGAATAGCTTGAAGTAATGACTGTTGTATGGTGTCATAATTTGATATGTGCGTTATAAACAGACAGTCTAGTTTATAATCCTGCATAGAAAAAAATGGTGTCATATCTTGGTCAGGAAAAAATGGAGTGGATCTGTATCAGTTTACTGTGCTATTTGTTATGCATACGGACTGCTCATTTTTGTAATATTGCATTTGAATGCATGTAATATATAAGTCCCCAACATTCTCTGCTATAAGTCCTGCGGCTGTGAAAATAACAGTAATGTGGAAAAACAACATATTATCTGGAAAAACGTATGATCCTAACTATCTGATTTTGAAAAAAACCGTGGAATGAGGTACAAAGGCATTTAATATTGAGAGAAGTGTTGGTTAACATATAGACATAAAATATGAACAGATCCTTTCTTAGCTGTCACGGAATTCAGTCCGTATTTACGCTGTCCTAAGCGCGGAAGAGGTTTAGTAACAAACACTGCTCATAGAAGGCAATGTTAAGCTGGGATTACTTCCTTGGTTGCTTCGCTTCCCTACACTAGTGACATGTGGTGAAGCCATCGTGATGATGTACTGTTACTGTGCTTTTTGTCATGCTGCGTCCCTTAGAACCGGCTCGCTTGTATGCAAGTGAATAGTTGTCATTATTAGATGGCTCACCTCTATGCCCCTAAAGCACCGCCAGGAAGCCACCTCATTTTTCCTCATGGTCATGTTTCCGCGAGATTGGGCGCATCGAATGTTGGCTAGTTGGTCTTCTTTGATGCTTCGCTACTCTGCACCTTGGCACTGCAGGAAAGCAACTATGGCGGGTGAGCGCCGCTGATCAATTTTTCATGTCGTGCGCGCTTGTTAGCATGTGTCTGGTCGATCGCAAAACGAATTCTACGACCACAGTTTCTTGAGCTTTCGAACATAGTAATCGGGAAACTGGGAATGCAGGAACGTATTAACCCTGAGAAAAATTGTAATTCTATAGTAGATTTTTTACTGCCCGCAATTTTGAATGTATGAAACGGGAAATAATATATCCTGGGAGCATATCAACGAGGTTCTGTTGTACATGATTTTAAGTGCACAATGTGGGGAGAACATTTTAACTTTGAGTAGTGCGTAACGAGCTGCTTATTATGTTCCTTACTCGAAGCTTCACAGCACTCACAGGTAGGCACTTAGCTGCACCAGCATGCTACGTACCACTGTGGCTTTCGTGGAATGCTTTATCTTGTAATAGTGGTTAGCTGTGTATGAACTTCTTACATGGTTCACTTTTTATCTCTTATTTCCCTCCTCTTCTTTCTTTTCTTCTCTTTTGCAAGTTGGACGGTGTATGGACAGGCCTGCTATGAAACAGGAGGAGATGGAGCTATTGACATACCACTCAGCCTCCACATATATTGAGCATACTCCAGTTTTGCAACAGCAAGAGATGGAACAGATGCCGGACCACTCTGGTTCTACAGACACAGGACGTATGCATATTAAAACAGTCTTATTTTTCTGTCGCACTGTTTTTATCACTAGCATAAATGATTGAGCTAGTTCAGCAGAGCGACTACAAATGTCATGGCATACAATAGAAATGGAGAACGCTCTCGAATACAGTTCAGCTAATATTTAGTGGAACTGTGTGAAATTAATTGATGAAATGAAGGCCACTATCATAGCACAATTACTTCACATCATTGTCAGGTTTAATAACGTCATGTGCTTAAATGCTCTCGTATCTTTCTGCTGTCTGCTTTCATGGTCAGTCTCGGCAGTGGATTCCTAATTGCACCTACTTCGAATATTTCTTCATTTTTTGTCATTAGGCACCAGGAAGTTTGCCTCGTGTAGCTGGCATCAGAAGTACACTCCATTCTACTGACTTGCAGTTTCAGCTACATAGACTTCCCTCTATCTAAGTGATATATATTAAGAGAGCATCAGAACAACTTGACAGTCAAGTCGGTACATCTTTAACGTGCCTTCGAGACCGATGCAGTCGTGATCATCAACACTGCAACCACTGCAGGATAAAGAATTCTTTCACATCCTTCCAAATAACCAAGTCCTGTTCCAGCTGCACCCACTTGATCCCCGAAAAATTTCCAATTACATATGCCCGCCTAGTTTTACTCTCCCTGCTATGCTTACCTTCCCTTAGAATCCAGTTTGTCACCCTGTCACCCTTAGAGATGACTGGTTATATTGCTTTTCCATTGCATGTCCTGTACATGCACATTTCTTCTTAATTTCGACTAGAATGCTATTAACCTGCGTTTGTTCTCTTACCCATTCAGCATGCTTTCTATCTCCTAACCCTCCATCTGTAATTTTTTTTTCCATAGCTCTGTGCATGGTCCTCAATTTAAACAACTCTTTTTGTTGCCCCTACATTTCTGCTCCATAAGTGCGTATGGGTACGATCCAGCTCTTATATACTTTCCCCTTTAGCGATATTGGTATCTTGCCATTCATGATCTCATAGTAGTACTTGTTAAATGCGCTCCAGACCAATTTGATTCTTCTAGTCATTTCCCTTTTGTGGTCTGGATCTGTGGTTATTACCTGCCCTAAGCAGACATATTTCCTAATTGCTTACAGCTCCTTGCAACCTATGGCAAAGTGCTGTTCCTTTTCGAAGTGTTTGAATATTACTTTACTCTTCTGCATATTAATTTTTAGGTCTCTTAGTTTGTATTCCTTTTCTATTGAGTCAAATGCTTTCTCATAATGAGTGCTCTATGTACGGGTTGGTTGTATTTCCAACATTTTTATGTCACATGGTTGATAGCATGGAAATGATCTATAGCAGAGTAGCCTTTACGAAAGCCTGCCTGATCCTTAGTTTAAGTGTAAGGTTGCCCTTATTCTTTTTGCGATTGATTACCTTAGTAAATAACTTGTAGGTAACGGATAGTATGCTGATTGGTCTATAATTTTTTGAGTGTCTGGCATCCCCATCTTTATGGATTAAGAATGCGCCCTAGGATGTGGGTTGAATCAAAGCCGCAGCCGCCGCTTTTCAATGGAGGCAAAAAGCAAGATGCCCATGTGCTGTACAGGGTCAACGCATGTTAGAGAACCCCATGTGGTCGAAATTTCCAAAGCCCTGCACTACAGCATCTGTCATTGCCTGAGTTGCTTTGCTATGTTGAACCCCATATACAAACCAACTAACTACTAGTATATCCCTCCCCGTGCTTTAACAAATCTGCAGTTACCTGATCCTTCCCAGCTGCTTTTCTTCTTTTCATAGCTTTTTAAGTTTTCTCCACTTCATTATTCTTTGCTGGTGGAAATTCCGGTTGCCCTGCACTACTGCCATTCTCATTATTATCCTGACTGCTTTGGCTACATTATGAATCAGTGTATACCTTTGACTATCTTATCCATATTAGTTATGACATTACCCTCTCCTCTCAGTGCATACATCTGATTTTTGCCTATGCATTGTTTCCTCTTGACCGTATTTTGGGCTGTTTGATTATCATGTTCGATTATCTCCATATTACACTTTCTTACGTCAGACAATTTGCACTGGTTGATTAGCTTTCATAGCTCCTGTCTGTCCTGTCTGTTGAGTTGGAGGCTATCATGCTTTGGCATTTCTTAACCAAATCCTTTGCCTTTAGATAGTTTGATGCAGAAAACTCATATTTAAAGACACCATTTTACTGCAAAAGCAGGAAAATAAGCAGGCAGTAATGAAAGAGAATACTGGTAAATATGAAACCTAGTAATGACTCTAAGATGGGCGTGATAAAGGACAAACGAGGCAAGGACCTCACTGAAGCCGCAGAGATAAAGAAGAGGTGGCAGGAATACACAGAAGAACTGTACAAGAAGGACCCGATTGTGCAAACCCAACATAAGACGGTTGTGATAACTGATCTCGAGCCGGGCATCCTGAAGAGTGAAGTTGAATGGGCCTTAGCCAGCCTTGCTAAGAACAAAGCTAGCGGAATTGATAGCATTCCAGCTGAGTTGCTTCAAAACCTCAACCATGACGCTGTTAACATTCTGCATACATTATGTCAGAAGATTTGGACAACCCTGCAGTGGCCACAGGATTGGAGGAGGTCAGTTTACATCCCCATTCCAAAGAAAGGCAGTGCCAAGGATTGTTCCAACTACCGCACGATCGCACTTATTTCGCATGCTAGCAAGGTGATGTTGAAAATCCTCCAAGGTAGGCTGCAGCAGTATGTGGATCGGGAGTTTCCGGAAGTGCAAGCTGGGTTTCGCAAGGGCAGAGGAACTAGAGACCAAGTTGCCAACCTTCGCTGGATCATGGAAAAAGCAAGAGAGTTCCAGAAACCCATCTACTTCTGCTTTATTGATTATGCGAAAGCGTTTGACTGCGTAGATCACAGCAGATTGTGGCAAGCTCTCCAAGAGATGGGAGTTCCAATTCACCTCATCTGTCTCCTCAGGAACCTGCATGAAGGGCAAGAGGCCACAGTCAGAACTGGGCATGGTCTTACTGATTGATTTCCGATTGAGAAAGGAGTGAGGCAAGGCTGCATACTGTCGCCCTGCCTATTTAACCTATATGCAGAATGCATCATGAGGAAGGCCGGTCTGGACGAGTCTTCAGCTGGAGTGAAGATTGCTGGAAAACGTATCAACAACCTTAGATATGCGGATGATACCACTTTAATGGCAGAAAGTGAAGCGGAACTCAAGAGACTTCTGATGCGCGTACAAGAAGAGAGTGAGAAGTTTGGGCTTAAACTGAACATTAAAAAGACAAAGATCATGCCCTATCAAGTCCTGGAGCATCAAGGGACAAGAAGTGGAAGCTGTGACAGATTTTCTCTTCTTGGGCTCCAAGATTACCTCGGAAGGAGACTGCAGCCATGAAATTAGGAGACGCCTGCTTCTGGGAAAGAGAGCAATGGTTAGCCTTGACCGCCTAGTAAAGAGCAGAGACATTAGTCTGCCAACCAAGATCCGTATAACTCGTGCTATGGTCTTTCCAGTTGTGATGTATGGATGCGAGAGTTGGACTGTGAAAAAGGCTGACCGCCGAAGAATTGACGTGTTTGAATTGTGGTGCTGGTGAAGACTCTTGAGAGTTCCTTGGACTGCCAGAAGATCAAATCAGTCAATATTGTCGACCATAAACCCTGACTGCTCATTGGAGGGTCAAATTCTAAAGTTAAAGCTCAGCTACTTTGGTCACCTGATGAGAAGAGAAGAGTCGCTGGAGAAAGATTTGATGTTGGGGAAGGTTGAGGGTTGCCGGAGAAGGGGTAGGCAGCGAACGCGATGGTTAGATGGCATCCTCGATGCACTGCAGATGAAGTTATGTGATGTTAGGAAGATAGTGAGAGACCGGAAAGCGTGGCGTGACATGGTCAATAGGGTCACGAAGAGTCGGACACGACTGAACGACTGAACTGAACTGAACTGAATGACTCTGATCAAGGGTTTACTAATGTTTGCGTTCTCTGCTGTCTTTTTGTCCTTTGCATCGGGTATGTCCTTTCAAGCTTGCTTGTGGTATGAAATAACAAAAAAAAAATTTCCTTAGTGTGTTGAAGTAGACATGATGGTGAATATGCAGTTATTGGGCAATTACGTCAATTTTCGCTGTATATATTAAGCATAAGTTTCAAAACTTGTTTTTTAGATTTACCAAGTGAGCTGGCCAGTAATATATTGTCACAGTTTTTGCATAAAATTGCTTCGTGCAGTGAGCTGGCCAGTAATATATTGCCACAGGTTTTGCATAAAATTGCTTCGTGCATCTCATTATTAATGGCCATTGCAGGTGACTAGCTGTGAAATAGTGGGTACCACATTTTATTGACAGCGTATTATTCTCGATTTTATGATGCAGGCATGGCCACTACACACCACAAGCATAGCATGACTCCCGTGGAAAATTTGCAGTGTGGAGCATCCACTACAGGCAGCTGTGCTACAGCGGATGATTCTGGTTCATCTAGGAAGCTGCATCAGTGTACCTATTGCAGCAAAGTCTTACAATCAAATAGTCATCTGGTGGTTCACATCCACTCCCACACTGGCGAACGCTCGCACCAGTGCCATTTGTGTTCTAATTAAGAGGTTCAGACGAACAGGCCACCTAAAGAAACATCTCCTTTTGCACACTGATGAATGTCCTCACCAGTGCCAGTTTTGCAATAAGGGGTTCAAAACAGCATGCCTATTACAGAGACATCTCCGTAGCCACTCCAGTGACCGTTCATACAAGTGTGACTATTGCGGGAACAGCTTTGTAAGTCAGGACAACCTGGATAAGCATTACTGCACCCACACAGGTTAGAAGCCTGTGTGCCACCCGTGTCTTATGACTTTTTAGCTGTTGGCAACCTTCAGAGGCATTTGAAAACTCATAAAGGTCTGAAACCGTTCAAATGTAACTTGTGTGAACAGGCGTTTCTACAGAAGACCGATTTGACAGCCCACAAAAAGGAAATGCACATTATTTCATGAAGCTTTGGTGTCTTATTCCAACTTTCGTAATGGCAAGCTTCTTTGTTTCTCAGTGTTAAACCAGTTGTTGCATTTTCCAGTTTGTTTATATGCTGATATAACATCTTTACATAAGAATCATGCTGGGCCTGAGTGCAGGGTACATGCACTCAAAATGCACTGGCTTTCCATCTGAAAGGAGAGCATCTGTAGCAAGCATCACGTGCATCGTTGATATTGTAATAATGGCACACAAAACATCATTTTTTTTGGTAAAGAACCAGTGGTGGCCAACCTGTATTTCCATCTTGCACATTCTGAGTGCGTGTACTTTGACAGTGCTTCACAATTTTGTTTTTGGGCTTACTAGAATTAGGAAGCTCTGGTTGTGTAGTATGCTTTCCAAGTTTGTGCTCTAGCATTGTTTCCAAAGAGAAATGGGTTGTTTAGAGTATGGCTCTCAGGTGCCAGTTGCTGGCTTGAGCACAAACGTCATCCTAGGCCTAACCGACAGGCAACTATAGGATTGCTCAGGGAGCCACCCTTTCACATTTGGCAATGGCCCACCTGAGGCACAAGGCTCTGCTCGGCTTTGGGCAACCGTCTATGCTCATACTGCTCATTCACGTCTGAGAGAGTTTGAAGAACTGCAGCATAGCAATTATGAGGAATTCGTTAATGCTATTGTGTCTTCCCTTTAAAAGCAAAGCGCAAGTGTCCCCCCCCTAAGTTTTGTTGCAAGCTGGGAAAAATATCTATTAAAATAGTGCAGTAAAAGAGAGAGAAAAAAAAAAACAGAACATATAGATTTTAATTGTCTCTTTTTGGGTTCAGAAACATGGTGTTTAATAAGCCACAGATTCATTGAGAAGTTTTCATTTTCATAAAACTTTTCTGATTTGCTGCTTGCAGTTGCTCTTCGAGTTGAAGCCGCAGAAATCACACCGCAGTTCATCTTCATATAATTTCTATGGATTGGCTTCTAAGTGATGCTGCTTGACTGGGAGCACTGGGGACTGTTCCATTGGCAGATAGGATACCGATCATTCTGCTGACAATAAAGAATTCGTTTTTTGCATCAAGGAGCTGCTCTTAAATCTCATATTACAGAGTATCATAATCGTTGCTGTCAATTGTTTTCATTTTAGGCCCCAAGTATAGTTAGGCCATCATTTATGCAAAAGATAAAAAGACAGCGTTTTATCATATTGACCCACATGTTTGTGAAATTTCCGTATTTACGAGTTGTGTGCCCAGCATGTCTGACCTCTTTTCTAAGAACAGTGTAGCTTAGATGACACATTTTGGTTGTATTCTTGAAGTAGCATTTTATTGTGGCACCCACCCTTATGCTTGGTGTGTTAATCACATCTGGAACACTTTTAAAAGCTTTACAAGAGCAGTTAAGTGCCCATATATTCTATGTGTGCTTGTCCGCACTTACAGAACTTGTATTGAGAAGTTCTGGAGTGGCGTTTGAGGTTGCACTTTGTCAAAATTTTGCAGGACATAGGTTGATTCACGAATTCATTTTATGATCTTTGCTGTTTGAAGGTTTTGTATGTATTCTGTTTGTTCTTTGCGCTCATTATGGTGTTTTGTCATCTGCAATAAAATTGACCTTTGCATTATTTCGAATATAATATTTGTTGGGAAAGAGAGAAAGTTGGTGAGAACAGGAGGATTACGTTTGAAGTGCACAGACTGACACATATTGTCTTTTGGTGTCGGTGAGACCTGTCATGCTGATGTGTACTTTGCTGGAGTGGTGAACTTAATTTACAAGCTATACAATAGTGACACCAACATTGTAGAATCAACAGAACACTTTTGTCCCTCTCACCATATGCAACCATGGCATATCATGATTAAACATTTTGATATGTGATTTGGATATTATTAAGGTTGCTTCATGTGTTAAAATGCATTCCTACTGGTGCAATTTAACACATTCCTGTACAGAATTCCAGAGGAAGTAAGTGCACTTTATAAATACAACAAACAATTGTAAACAGT
Organism: Amblyomma maculatum; assembly: GCA_023969395.1. Classification (NCBI taxonomy): domain Eukaryota; kingdom Metazoa; phylum Arthropoda; class Arachnida; order Ixodida; family Ixodidae; genus Amblyomma; species Amblyomma maculatum. The sequence goes on along the minus strand of JAJIZL010124735.1, from coordinate 241,708 downwards.
TTCTCTGTAATCTGCTTGATACTGCTTGAGGTTTTCTAAAACATTGCACCATTTTCCCCTTCCGAGTGTTCTTGCGCGCATATTTCGCCACCAGGAAAGTAAATTACAAATGCTGAGCCATGTGGTGTCAGGAAAGTAAATAAATTATATGCAGTTGATACCTTGAAGTTTCTTCTAATGTACGATAGTGTTTTAGTGCCTTGCTTTGGCTTTCACGTGAAATGAATACAGTTTGATCCAGAAGTATCACTTGAAAATGTATTTCCCTGTGGGCTTTTTGTAAAATCTGAAGCGATTTGCTTACCTTTTTCTGCCTAAATGAATGGGTGTTTCACGGCAGAACTGACTTTAGAGGTTTTTTTTCACTCCCTCATAATATAGACCAGTGAACAGGTAATGAAGACAATATTGAAAAGCTAATGGCTGTTGTTACTAGCTCGAAATATCAAGACAGCTGCCTTAATTTTTTACATACAGTGTCTGTCTCAAAAAAGAACCAAGTGTTTGACCTAAAATTGTACCCCAAATCCCCTGTGGCTATTACCAACTACATACATTATTTGCAGGAACCAGACCACTGTTACTAGCTTTGAAAGTATTGGTGTGAACCGAAAGTCTCGAAAGTTATTTACATCATTCTCAACTGAATTCTTGTAAAGAGCTATTTGCTACAGTGACTATCAAATATTGGTTTTGATGATCACCTTCGCTTTCTGATCAAGCTATGAAGACAGCTAGTGAGCGGCTGCACTAGTAGGAAATATTCAGATGCTATTTGTACAAGACAACCCTCAAAAAGTGGGGAAGAAGCCGAATTTCCCTAAAAGCAGTATTTCATTGAAGTGCTGGGATACTACTTGAGTGCCAAAGATGACAACAGGTCAGGGATCACGGGTTCATGTGCAATGTTCACCTGTGCGCTGTTCTCTACTTTGCAAAAATCCACTAGAGGTAAGACACCCCTCTGAACCCACAGGGAAGGGTATTCTTATAGCTGTAATTTCTTTGTACACGTTCATACAATATCTGGCTTGAAGATGTGTTAAGGGACTAATAAAGAGCCTTTTAAAGCTTATAATTTATTATTTGAAGGCACACTACGGAATTTTAAGGGTTAAAAAAGGAAAACATGCATGTGCATGCTATGTTACATTACATATAAGTGGCATACATGCTGCTCATCATGTTGGAAGCATGTATTAGTGCTGTTATGGAGACCAGATCTTCACGTTTACTGTGCTACTGACTACCATAGGCGTGTGTAGTGAGGGGGAGGGGGGTGCAAAGTTTGCCCTCATACCTTCACTCTCCCGGACTTGTGCCGCTGTTTTTAAAAGTGCAGGGTTATGGCCATGCACATTTTTTTACTATAATGATGGCGGAGGAGTCGCTTTGCATTCCAAGCCACATTTTGCTCCGGAAAGCCCAGACTCGTCGAGTAAATTTCAATTCTGCTTCCATGGAGAAGCTTGTTATTTTTTTCTTAAGTGCAAAATATTTTGTATGCGTTGCTGTTCCACCACATCAAACTGAATGTTTTATAGCCATTTCTTATCTTCATGCTGTGTTTTGGCTGTAGGGGCCCCCAAGGAGTGGGGTGGGAGGGCTGCGGTGAAACTTAGCTTCCCCTTCTGTAGAACCCTGCACATGCCTATGCTGACTACATTGCTTCTGGCTTACTCACTGAGATATGCATTTGAATCACTGCTGTTGCAGCCATACTTCTATCGAGAAGGAATGCGAAAATGATTGTGCTATGTGATGACGGTGAACATTAAAGAACCTCGCATCTCAAAATCCACCAACAAAGTATTTGTCGTAATCCACCTGTCTGTTCGGCATGTTAAACTCACAATTAACAATTTATAGTTTCCTGAAGTTGACTACTAGTACATCAGAAAAATACTATTCAATCAATGTTCAAATTCATGCACAGAGCAAAAGCACATAAGTGAAGTCAAGCATCACTTAAATAGTCACTCTCTCAGGGAGTCAGTTGCAGTGCAAGAGAAAAGGTCGGACCATATACTGTCTTTAAGCATCCTTTAAATTATGTTTGCCCATTTTAATTACCAGCTGGTCATATGTCACATGACCGGAAGTGGGCTCTACCTTTCCATATTTCTTCTAAAAGAAATTGTGGCTTATCAAATCATTCTGACAGGTGCTTTTTCAGCTTGTTTTTTGGGGGAAAATGTTTTTCATGCCTTCGTCACCATTTGATACATATTATGTATCATACGTTACCGTGCTCTTTCATCTGAGTGTAAGAATCATCACACTGTAACGGCTAAGAAACCAGGATTTATAATTTTCATTTGGCATGGAAAATTACCGAAACCAAAGCAATGAAACATCTCTCAGTGAAATCGTCCTGTTAGCGAGTGCTCTGCTAAAATGTTGCAACTTGATAAAATGAGCCTATATGTTTTAAGTGTGTTGTGCTTTTTTGTTATAATTTATTGCAATTTACACTCTGAGCAATGCATCGTTTGATGAAAAGCAATGCTTTAATGAAGTCTTATGAACTCCTGATGATAGTGTTGCTGGAATTTGCATCAGTTCAGGTTAATAGTGCATAAACGCTATCGTTAGTGGTTGGTTGGTTCGTCTGTGGGGTTTAACTTCCCAAAGCGACTCAGGCTATGAGAGACGCCATAGTGGAGGACTCCGGAAATTTCGACCACCTGAGGTTCTTTAATGTGCACTGACATCGTTAGTGGGGCATACAGAACGTCCCTGCAACTTTTTTTTTGTGTGAAAACTGAAAAGTATTGTGCGCAGTAGTAAATCTGTCCGGTACTGCCTGGTTGAGATTACTTAAGTTTCTGGTTCTTAAGTTTTGTCAGCATGTAGTTGCTCCTCATGCTCACTGATTACAGTATTGCGATACGTAAAAACGGCCACATCAAATGATCTAAAAATTTTACTTAAAAATGCTTCCGTGCAGTAAATGTTCCTCCGTGCTGAAAGTAAATTAGGTCCTGGCAATTGAGCCATCAATCCCTCTAGGCTGGCTGTATTTTCTGTTTCATATTGCAGGCAGTACAACGAATACTGGCAAGTTCTCAAATTGACTAGTTATAGTGGATGATCAAACTAGCTGTTGCTGATCTGTACAAGCCCGCGATGCTGTAGAAACTCGATAATACGACTTATTTTGTTGGCATTCTTCATTCTTCTTTTTGTTGATGATGCTTAAGACATTCCTGTATATGGATCACGACGCTGTTTTTGCTTACGACTGCTAAATAAGTTTTAGTTGAATTTTTTTTCTCGCCAGTTTCGGTTTTGCTTTCAGCAGTCGAGAGATAGCCGTGACGTCACAATCAAGTCTAGGTAGGTCACGCGCGGCATGAAAAAACAGCAATATAATCACTGTCTTTTCACCATTTGTTATTACTGTTCTTGAGAAAGGCTGGCTTTAATGTTCTGGTGAATTAAAACAACACAGGAACGATTATATCGCTGTTTTATTGATCCTTCACGTGACCTAGACGACTGATTTCACAGCCATCGTTAGGGTTAGACTGTTGAAACCGAAACTGGGGAGAAAAAAAATTCGATTAGCAATTATTTGGCGGCTATAGGCGAATGTCATGAGGCGATTCATGTACAGTAATGTCTTACTCATCATTACAGAAGATAAAACGCGAATTAAAAAATGTAGTGTCTATAGTCCTTTAATGGGACAGCGCGGCAAAATTGTCGTATGTATGTATGTATGTATGTATGTATGTATGTATGTATGTATGTATGTGTGTGTGTGTGTGTGTGTGTGTGTGTGTATGCACTGTTGTATTCGCGAGTTATAAAAACTTGCTGCTAAAATGTGCGAGCGACCTGTGCGACTATGCGGATTTCGCATCAAAATTGCGACGATGCCGTTTGTTTTACAGCGTTTAGTGCGGTGTCATATTACTTTGCTTCACATCTAGCATCCATCTGCTATTCAAGTTGGAGGCTAGTTCGCGACAGGGATTCGAACCGACGACAAGAGGAGACAGGTACTGCTGCTTTGACTTTTCGGTCTTTCCTCATCCCCAAAACCAACCCAGTTAAAATACTTAACGTGCTTTTAATTTTTCCTAACTCTGTGCCAGCTGCTAAACCAGAAGCACAGCCGCTTTCGCACAAATCTATACTAGTGATGTTGATAATGATATTCGAGGCAGCGTCACTGGGGTTCTGCCTCCGATGCGCACACGTCTTGATACCTCTAGTGCCTTTAGCATAGGTGCTTCTAGGCGCCATTTGCGGATGTGCCAGAGGAAGTTGGCGTGGCGGTGCCGGACGCACGCATGCACGTCTGCTTCATAGCGTTTTTCGCTATAATTAATTGTTACCGATCATTTTTCTAGTGCATAGAATAGTTGCTTTGGATCGCTACTTTCACTTGCCGAACTAAATTGCGGCATAAGTGCTGGGTTGTGAGAGTGGTTGGCAAGTGCACAGTGGCGAGAAGTGCGCTGGATGTGGTCTGCGGTTTCATTTAGCGAAGTTCCAAATTCGGCGGTTTCATATGGCGAAGTTCCAAGTTCGACGTTAAGTGCTGCTTTGACTGCGAGCAACGACTCCAATTGGTGTGCCAGTGCTGTCGTTGATTTGATATTTCCTCCCTTAAATGTGTGCAAGCTGTGTGGTTGATACGCCACTCGACTTCTTGTGACAGTTGATGGCGCTCGAAATTACCCGCATTTTTTTTTTTTTTTTTTTTTTGCAGAAACTGTCGCAAGCGCGGCTGCAGGGTTTCTTCGGCTTTTATCGCTGTTGTGCGCCCACTTGTAAAGTCTTCACGACGATATGAATGACAGGAGAACCCCCGCCACGGGAGTACTGTTTGTGCGTAACCTAGTTGACTGGTGTGCTGTTACGTTGTCTGTTCTTTTTTTTTTCTTTTTAGCTGGAAGAATGTCATTTTGGATGTTTTTCCGCCGCAAATCGTTTTGCAAGATATTTATCTCGTTATTGAGTGGAATAATTTCGTGCGCTTAGTTTTATAACTGCTAGACAAACACAACTTTAGCAGAGGGGCATATCACTACAGTGGTAACGGTAACTGTTCTGCCAAACTGCAGTTAATGAATGCCTGCAATAAGACACATTGCATTCAGTTTGTTTCATGTGTTAAACAGTTAGTTTATGCATCATGTTGCCTCAAAATGTTTGCAATGGCACGTCAACTTCATTTTCAAGTGTGACATTGCCAGAAAAGAAAATTGGGTGTTCCATGCACCCGTCTCACTTCTCATCAGCAGGGTTTTATAATGCTGTTTTACATTGAGCTTTCATTGCAGTACTTGTATATATATGTGAATGTAAAGTCAAACCGAAATTTCAATATTACTTGTGTTATAATCTACAGGATGTATGTGTGCTTTATCATTCTGATCCATTGTCAATAAGCTCTTTTGGGTTGCTGACCAAGAGTGGGTGCTAGCTTACTGCATTGTTCCAGGTTTTGTTTAAATTTGGGCCCTAGTTATTGAGTGTTCATTCTTTTCTTTGCTTTTTGTAGCCAGGAAACTTTTCAATGGTGTTTGCTTCTAGTACATTTTGTGTGAGCCTCTTGCTGTGATTTTAATGTGGCCATCCTAGTAATGTGTAGTTTTCTGTTGGAGTTTGTTTGTGCAGAGTATGGAAGCTGCTATGCTGCATGTCGGGAAGTCACTGACTCATGTTCCTATTTCCTCAGGATTGAAGCATTTGTAGGAGATGCTGATGCATGCTTTTGGCTTTGATTTGTACGTAGTGTACTTTTCCGCACTGACAAGTTTTGATAGCCACCTTAGTAGCAAGTGGTTTTAAGACTGCGTTTTGAAGGAGTGCACAGAAATGTTTGCAAAGGTGGTCATATCTTTCAGGAGGTTCATGGAAAGCACTTTTCTTCATTGAAGCCAACTGTGTAGGTCACTGCATACTAAGCTTTGTGGTAGACCTGTTTATGTTCATTGGGCTGTATAGTATCTTCACATTTAGTACATATAGATACAAAAGATTTGGGATCAGTTTATTGCTGTGTGTTATCTAGTAACTGAGTCATGGGAGATTCTGCAGTGAAAAATCTGTTCATGCGGTTGGTTAGTATGTGTGTTCTGCAAGCGAAATTAACAAAACAGAAAAAGTTAGCATAAGCAGGACTTTTTTAGCCATAAAAATTTTTAAAAGCACTGACAAGTTCTACATATATTCTGTTTGTTGCAATGGCCATTCTAAACCAGAGACCATGTGTCTCCCAGAAGTAAGATTCAGCGAGCTTTTTGTTTTAAATCTCTTATATGCTGCCAGGCTGTAGCATTATTAGGGCTGTGGTCCTGCATTTTATTTGAATTATATATGTACTCACTTATTTTTTAATTTTTGCAGCCCTTGCCCACATGCTTATGCTGTGGTGGAAGAACCTGGACCTTTGGAAGGACAGCGCTGAAGTTTCTTTTTTCGTTTTACATGACTGCCATTTGACGAAAAAAAAACATTTACAGCACACAGGAAGACACACACACAACTGAGAAAGATCGACACTGGATAGCGCGTGTCCTGTGTCGTTCATTCTTGGGTGTGTGTGTCTTCCTGTGTGCTACTACCTTTTATCAAGTTGTATTGCACCATCTAGCTTGCCTTCAAGTTTTGTGACGACTGTCCCGGCCTTGAAGAATAAACTTGGGACACAACTTGCTGAGTAGAGTGTTAGAGTGCCAAAAGAATCATGGTTATGCTGTGCTGTAATTGCATTGTGGGGCTCAAAATAGGACTATTAAGTCTGTATCCTTGTATGAGTTTACAAGGGTGAAAGGAAATTGTTTTCAGGTATTCATTTTTCTCCTGTGCATAATTTCTCTACCACTCTCTTGTCTGATTGTACCACACTCTAAAAGTCGTTGCCTGGATGCTGATGTCAGTGTGATGCAATTGAGAAAAAAACGGCACACTTTGTACAATTTCGCTATCAGCCAACAACGCAGCTTGAACAGAAGTCAACTAGTTTCATGTTCATGTTAGCATCTATTGAAACCAGGATTAGCTGTAGCATGTTTGGTTTGGTAAGTGTTGGCTTGGGCGCGGCTTGCACGCTGTTAGCCTGGGAAAAGACAAGAACACATTAACGTTTGCATTTCTTCACGTGCATTTTCATCTGTTTTTGAGTAGACTCCACTCAAGTAGTTGCATGTGTTTCTAGTGTCAAAGTATCCTTTTTATGTGTTCAAACTCTGGTGGTTTTTGCTGTGTTTGGTTATGATGAATAGCACTTGCTTTTTGTTGAGTCAGTCGAGAGCTGCTATTTCTTGCTGCTTCTTGAGTGCAGCTGTGTTAAACTGAGTAGAAGTGTTACCAACTGTTTGCTAATGTGTGTGCATTCGAATTAAGGGATTATTTATTATAGCATTTTATGCCATGTTTTTCAGTATCAGTTAGCAGTTGCTCTTGAGAACTGCCGCTGCTATTTTGTGATAGTTTATTTTCCAGAATGGGGTGATTTCATTCTTTTAGGGTACAAAAATTATGACAAAGAATGTTTTCACTTTTGTGGTAGGCAAGGTGGGGTGTACTTTGAGCGAGTGTCACCTGTCATTGGTGTCATTTGCAAGCTGTCTCAAATTTTAAGTGATACTTTGATGCCCAAAGCCTTGGGCGCTGGTGCTTCAGGAGAAAAGAAGAAATTATCTTTAAAAATGAGTATGCTGGTGCACTGAAACTCGTTAATTTTACTTTTTTAATAGCCGTTTCGCAGTATTGGTATATATATGCAAAGTATAATTGGCAAATTACACCACTCTGCATTGTCTTTGGCTGTTGGTTGTGTTTCATACTTGTCTCGGCTTAATTATCTGGTAGTCTCTGTTCAGCTGAGCTGAATGTTCTTATGCACAGTTTTATAGCTTTAAGGTCTAATGTTGCTACTAAAAAGTTTTTGTGTGCTTTTGCTGTGCGAATCATATCTGAAAGAAGCATTCTTTTGCCCTATGTCATTGCGCTGCCGAAGTGATCGCTCATTAAGCAAAATGTGCCTGCTAAAAGTGGAACTAAATTTTCTAGCTTGACTGGAATGTTATTTTATGACATTGCTTTGCCAAATATTCTAATAATTTCATTCTAAGTATTTCATTATGGACCAGTATGACAAGGGTGAGAGTTATAACAAATGCACTAAGCACTAGAGCCTTGAATATTTGATATAAAACTAATCAGGCATTGACCTTCAGGGAGCTAGCCTGAAATGCCAAGTTGCTCCACAGATGCTTGCCAATTGACAAATGTGCACTTGGTCCAGTGCTTCCTTGTTAGTGGGGAATCTACGTACACTTTGTTTATTTACAATCGGGCTGGCATCCACTTTTCCATAGCTTCTGCCACTTTTGGCCTAGTGTGCAGTTGAGAACATTATTTTGCTGTGCTAACGTCGCATAAAGCCTGAATTTCCTACTAAAATCAATATTTTTCCATTTCAGATATATCCACTGATCAGGACGACAAGTCTCTGTTAGTGCCCTTGCAGCCTCAAGCACATCCCGATTTGCCCGGTGGGTAGCTTTGGTACTAAGCATTGTTTTGCACTGCACGTGACTTCAAAAGTGTGGAAAACTTTATGAATTTTTAGACCTCGTGCTTGAACAAACAGCAATGACATAAAAGAGAACAAGACTGCACTTTTTACTCATGTGCAGGTATGGAAAAAGGTCCGTTGGAGGAGTACAGCGCCTCTGAATGAATTCCAGTTGTTTTAGCTTGTTTTCTTTTGTTTCGCTGCTTCCTGTCAGTACCGTTTGCTTAAGTACAAAGTGGCGCCAGCTAGTGTAGTGCGCAGTAATGTTAAAGATTATGTCTCCCTTCTGTTGTAACGTTTGTAATACCTATTCACTTTACGTTGCTGAAAGCCTGTACAGTCAAACCCACTTACAACAATACCATTTTGAACAATATATATTGGATATAACAATGAGCAACTGCGTCACCATCAGCTTTATCATGCCTACTGTCGTAAAATAAACTGCATATAGTAATGCTCTCATGTTAGATTATCGGTTATAACAATTAAAGCAGGTCGCTAAGCACCAACCCTAACAGAAAAAAGGATTCGCAAATACAGTCGAACCTCGATTATTTGAACTCGCTAGATTCGAAATCCCAGATAATTCATAAGGAATTTCAGCAGTCTCGTAATTTTTAATGTAAATTTAGCCACACTTATGCTGCGAAAAACTTGAGGTGGGGGAATGGGTGTTGGCGTGGCGCGCTTCTTTGTTTCACGCTGCCATCGCCGCAGTTCGCAGCGCATTTCTTGGAAGGGTGCCAAGGTGTGGTTCAGTGAAGGCATTAGAGTGTGTTTATCTTTTGGTGTCAGCCCCTACGGTGGGCACGTGTATGGGGTGTGGGGGCCACTTGGCTGAGTGCCAGCGCCCTTGACAGGATGGCCCTTGCTCTGCTCGCAAGCTTGTTGTCAGTAGGTTCGCTTTATCGCGCTGCGACTGGGGCGGGCTCGACCATTGTTCCAAAATTATTGGCACGTGTGTGAAAAGCAGCAAACGTCTTCTTCTTGAGCGAACGACGCTAAAAAGGCGGCGTCATGATCGCAGCTGACCACGTGCTTGTGGATGCAAGGATGATGGGGGCACACCTAGCGTGTTCTCGCAATGAAATTTTTTCCCTGGGCTAGATTTTTATTGCAGTGTGTTAGGTTAATTCAAAAACCCGGTCAATTCGAACATTTTTGTAGGTTCTAAGGACTTTGAAATGACGAGGTTTGAGTGTACAGTGACCGTGCCTGCCAAAACACATCAAGAAGTACTAAGAATGATAAAGTTCGTACTGGGACATCATCAGTGCTAAAATCTTTCACTCGGATACTTGTTAGGTGCCTTCCAGAGAGATGTCGACATGATTGCCATGACACAGTGAAAGCTCAATTATTACAGGTTTCTGCCTGGGAAAGGGTAAAAGTGTAAGGTACTTTTCTCTCGTTAAACTTCCTCGTTTGTGATGTTTTCTCTTTTTCTTTTTGGCTTAACCTGGTTACAGAAATTATCGGTTATAACAATAATACTTTCATGGTACTTCCATATTGTTATAAGTGGGTTTGACTGTATTTGTTTTTATGCTGACAAACCTTAGTTATTGCCATCCCTACCTTGATGACTGTGTTGCTTTGGCATTTAGTTGCTGGTTGCAAGTTGATGCGTTCAGTCCTGGCCATGGCAGCCGTATTTCGGTGGAAGCAATATGTAAAAATACCCACGTGTTATGCAATGTCAGTGTATATTAAAAAGCCTCCATATCACAGCTGCCGACTCTCCTGAATCGCTCAGGAGACTCACAAACTTCGGCTATACTTTGTGATTGTACGAGCTCTGCCTTAGACCTCCACCAAAAATTTTCTGGGCCATGCAAAACTAGTTTTTTTAAAAAAACTCCCTGTGGAATCCATGGTTTGCCAGCTTCACCATCAACAGCTGCACTAACGACATCGACATCATTGGCTAAGCAGCTAACCTCAGCCAACTCAAGCCAAAGTGGTTGTGGCCTTTTTAATGCTATAAATTTGAGAAGGCTTTGCATTTTCAAAAATTGCGCTCTCCCCATGAGGTTCCCGAAGTGGGTACCATGGCGTTGGTTTGGCTGACAGAGTCCCTGCCGTGAAAGCACTCTTTCTAATCTGCATGACATTTTAATGTTTAAGGCGAATGCAGTGACCCCTAATTGGTGTGAATAAAGTTTTCCGGCTTTTGTTATCTCTATATGACGTCCTAAATCTTAACTGCCATTTCAGGATACATTGAAGAGATCTTGTCTACATTGAATGACATAAAAAAGACCCAACAGAATCATTCCAAGTTGTTTGCTGCACTCGTGAAGAATGACACCAAGGTCCCACTATTTCAATCAGGAGACCTGCCAAAGTTGCCATTTACTTCAAGACGTGCTTTTGAAGCGTATGACAGAGACCTGAGTACCAGTGAGGAAGCAAGGCGTCGAATGGTAACTGAATTGTACATTACCATGCTAATCTTTAACCCCAGTTGGGGTACTGACATTGCTCCCAAGGGAGCTAGCCAGCTGAAGTCTGTTTTTGACTATCTGTCTATGCAAGTGTGATGATATGTATATAATGGCCGTTACATATTTTGATCCATTTGTTTTATTCTGTATTATGTATTTGTTCTATTTAGACTGTTCTACCAGCTGATCGTCTCTGAAATTTTGTCTTAATCCAAGCCAGATTGAGGCAGAGCTATTCCTTTTTGATGCACATCATTGAAATTTAATTGCACTGACTGTTCCTTTTTTTTAAAATCAGAATATTGCCCTTACTTGGAGTTTTTTGTTTCCATAGATGAATCACATTGCTATACAAGGTGGTAATAATACGAGAGAGCGGACGTGCCGTGTACTGCGATCCGTTTTTTCATCTTCTCTTGCTGCTGAGTACAGCTGGTACGGAGCCAAAGGAAAGCAAAAATTCTGCAAGCTCAATTTATGCAAGCTCATGTGCAGTAAGTATTATTTACTCATTCATGTGCTTTAGTGCGTGCCTAACATGCACCAACCTGGCACTGCAAGAAGTGACCAGTTAGACCATTTCAAAGGCCACAGTTGACTGATGGCAAACAAAACAAGCTGTTCCTGAAGTCTGCATGATTAAGTTCAAGGGACATAAAAAGTCATAGGCACTACTGTAAAATACTGAGGAAGGCCTCCCCCCCCCCCCCCCTCCCCCTACTAACTTGCTATTTTAAAATTTCTGCGCCACACCAAAAAAAGTGCCCCCCTACCCCTCTACCACGCCGCACATGCATGCTCCCGACCCTTAGCACGCGCCTCACCCAGGAAACACTGCCATCCGCAACGAGTCCAAGAATCCAATCTAATCTAACTCCCGAAAACATCACAAACAAAAACGGCATCCGGATATGCAGCCGGCAGCTCACCCAGATATGCACACGGCTGGCGTCTGATAACCACCGTGAGCAAGACATCCGATGCGCGCGTTCAAAAAATGCAAATGGTTGCTGTCTAGGCAGGAGCTGGCACCAAAATGAAATGAGACAATCATTAACATATTTAAATAACACGCCAAGAGAACACTTCGGCGGGGGACGCTGATCAGTTTGCATTGGGGTAGCCGTGTGACGAGAATACACATATTGAAATTTGTAATTCTGAAGTATTTTTAATTGAAAACATAGGAAATCTGTTGGGTATTTAAAAAAAATTCATTAATTTGAAAAATTTGTTTATGTAGTGTTCGTAGTGACGAGATTTGACTGTATCGCCTGGTGAAAGCATCCACCATACTTGGGTGGCCTCTTGTTGTTCGGCCCAGGCAGTGTTGGCACCTTGTCGGTGTTGTGCAACACACACTCGAAAGGACGCAAGAAAGGCACGGGGTTAACGAGAGACCGACTATACATGGCGGAGAATCAACCTCTAGTTTAGAGCTTAAGGTAGCGCTGTTTTGGGGGTGCTAAGAAGCTGCCTATCCAAAACTTGCTATTTTTGCTAAGCTGGAATGGCTTATAAGCCATGTGCTTTATATATTTCATAAATTTGTCATCTTAGACATGAGAGCTGTGTATTTAAGGGGGGAAATGGGTCTTAAAACTGGCTTCGTTATTTACTGCCCAGATTTGATGAAACCTCACAGAATTGTTCAGTGTTTTATGCTGGTTTCAAATATGCAAACATTTCTCTTCTAGGGCAATTAGTTTAAAGGTATTAAAGAATTACTGCTATTGTCTGCTCAAACAATGGGAAAAAAATGCTCATTAGAAATTAATTTTTAATATACAGGTAGATACTGTAAAGTGTAAGGAATGCAATGTTGGAAGCACATTTTTTATTTTCACTTGTAAAACTTTTATATCTTATCTTGAAATCCTTACACAGTTGCCATGCCTGTGAAAGCGAAGTTCTGTGGGTTGCTAAATCGCTATTATTAGCTCAAAACTGCTTCTAATATTGCACTCCTTACACTTTATAGTATCTACCTGTATATTAAGAAATTTCTGATGAGCATTTTTTCGTCTATTGTTTGAGGAGACAAGAAAAAACTGAACAAGTCTGTGAGGTTTCATAAAATCTGGGTAATAAATAACAAAACCAATTTTAAGACCCATGTACCTCCTTAGAAGACCTATAACAACTCATCCTGATTTTATTGCTGTATCATCCCTTTAGCTGTGATTGTAGCAGGTTTGGCCAGATCGGGCTTGGCCTAGCTCAGGATCTTTTAGTGTCAGGCTGGGCCTCCTGTTGGTAGTGTAGGGGCAGGCCGAGGCGCGGGCTCTGGATTCTGACCCGTGCACACCTCTACTCAGAACTGAGCTAGATCTTGTCTTGATGTTGAAATCTTATGCCTTTCTTGTTTTATATACAGGTACACTGACTAGTTATGAACACTCTGGCGATGCTACGGCAACGCTGAAAGAGGTAGAGAAATCAGTGATGTCTTGGCTTCGCCATGCCCCTGCCCGATCAGTAGCAGAAGAAAGAAAGTCTTCCGGAGGAGAGGGCACAGCACAAGGAGCTGTAAGTATTGAGACACAACTGCGCTGTCATTTGGCATTGTACTCAATATGTGTGCTTGGATTTTCATAACGTTCTCAAGCCTTTTAAGGCCCTGCATGCGTTATGATGCATATTCTTATTTTTCAAAATTTGTAAATAATGCGTCACTTCTACTGCCTAATTTATACAGGAAGTCACAGAGTATGCACTGTTCTACCACACAATTCTTATTATTATTATTTTTTTTTTGTGAATGTGATAGAAAATGTGCACTTTGAGCAGCTGTGCAAGCTGGTTGCTCTGTCTAAATCGAATTTCTCCTTAAAACAGTTCAATAGTGTCAAGTTTCTGGTGCTTTATATTGAGAGTATTTGTAATCTTCATTCATATGTGCATTTTGTTGTTTAAGTATTCGATTAAAGATGCGCCAAAAAACATTCTAGCATGTTTTTGAAAACACGGAGACCAATAATAGGGACCACCAAAAAAACTCTTATAAGAAGTATTGAATTGACCGGTGCAAAATGTTTTGTGTGATTTCGCGAGATTGCCTGGGCTGAGGAAATTTGCTTGAAATAACTCCAAAAATCCTATATTTTGCTCGGTTCTGACAATGATATATGTCAAATTTTCCCTGTATCCATGGAGAACATGACATTAGCAAGCCTGCAGGAATTCTGGAATTTCAGCAGCATATAATTAACTTGTGCACAGTGTTATTGCTTTCTTTAAGACCTGAAAGCTTATTTACTGTCACTGTTTTCGTACATTCTCTCTCAGTCTAGCGTTTCTGCTGCCACAACGCCACCACGTCACCTGGAAAGTGACGACTCGTCTTTTGGAAGTTGAAGCAGTTGATTATGGAATATTGATATTGAAATGTTTGTTTTTAAAATAAGCCAATGATAAAATAAAATTGCACAGTTTCATCTTCAGCATTGTCAAGTCGTTTGTGTGAAAACTGATTGTTCTGCCCAATACTAATAGAAAAAGGGCATCCATTTTGCATTTGAATAGTGTCAGAGAGTATGTGCACCGCCTCTATGTAGCGTCACAAAATGGCGGTCTAGATCCTGTATTTTTTTCTGTTCAGGATATTGTCTTTCAGAGCACAGTTATAACAGCCCATTAGCGTCACAAAGTAGAGATGCTGTTGACAGTGAAACCTCTTTAGTGTGAATTTCAATGCTATGAAAAACATTCAGGTTATTGAATGACTCCCAACAAACCGACAGCAGCCATTTGCATTGAAGTAAATTTATTTGGTGAAGAAAGACTGGGCAATGGTTGCCTGTTTTTGGGGTAAGAATAGTGCGACAGGGACTATTTTTCACATTCGTATCAGGGCGTCCCTACACACTAAGAGATGTCATAGCAACACTGCTCCAAAAATTCGCAGTGGTGGCAAAACTGAAGGGCGAGCGATAGCTCTTTGTGCTTATGCTGTTGGCTTTCTGTTTGTTGGTGACATCAGCAGCTTGGGTGCCAAGGTTGGGCAAGATACTTCATAAAAGTATCTGATGCCAATACTCGATATACTGAAAAAATTGTATTTCCAATATTAATACAAGATACAGAATCGATTTTCAGTACAGATACTCGGTACTGTGTCATCGATACTTCAATACATCTCTGAAATCCTACAACAAAGGTGGTAACATGATTAGCGAAGTTAGGAAATTTTGCCGTCCTTTCTGAAATCTTAATGCATTCCTATAGCATAGTAATCTTGCCGTCCTATCTGAAATCTCTGATGCATTCCTATAGCGTAATTTATCAGAAAGGGCAGAAACGAATCCGACAGCACGGTGTTAATGAAGCTGCTCTTTTTGGGCAGCTGGCCTTGTCGGAACTTCACTTCGATCGAAGCCAAGGTTACAAAGAAGCGATTGCTTCCACAAGCAGCCTAGCGAAAAAATTCTTCAAACTAACGCTCTTCATACGAACCGATTTGTGGGCATTTGGCTATATATACAAATACATCTGAAACTTTTTCTGTTGCTTTTCATTTCATGCTGCACGTTACTTACCCGGTGGCCCCTGCGTTTTCCCTATGCTATAAGGTGCAACCTCGTGCATCTGAAGAACTGAGCAGATACTTTGCCATTAGTGCGATAACGGACTTTTGAAGCTGTGCATATTGTTCAAAGCTGGAAGGAAAACAACAAAAATAAAATGGCTCAATATTTTT
Source organism: Amblyomma maculatum (assembly GCA_023969395.1). Taxonomy (NCBI): domain Eukaryota; kingdom Metazoa; phylum Arthropoda; class Arachnida; order Ixodida; family Ixodidae; genus Amblyomma; species Amblyomma maculatum. The sequence goes on along the minus strand of JAJIZL010124735.1, from coordinate 226,017 downwards.
GTTAGTCCAGAAAAAGTTCGATGTGGGTGTTCTTAACAGAGGCAAATGAGAAAACCTCTCTACATACACGCACGAGCACGCCACAGTGTTATATAGAATGGAGATGCCTTTTATCAGTGGGTAGGAGTGAACTACAGCCGCGTGGACTCAAGGATCCAGGAGGTAGGTAGGAAACTGAAGTTTCACTAGTGTCGCTTGAAAAGTATGGCTAGTTGTTGGTACAAGGTAGTCTTTTTTTTTTAATGGAGTGGTTAAATGGTGTCAATCAATTCGCATCTTTATTCGCGCCATCACCATCGCTGGTCTCCGGCGCCCATCTCTCTTGCGCTGAAGTTGTGCCCTGCGGCTGGTATTCCAATCCTGCTGTGCCCGAATTACTGCCAGCGCTAGACATTCCAATCAACTATTAAATCCACATTTCAATTTTTAAAAAATGTAACAATTTTTTTTCTTTAATATACAAAGATGTCTTTGCAAATGTTATACTACAAAGTTTTTTAAAAGGGTCTTGGCAGAAGAAATTGTTTTGACAACGCATAATTTGTTATTCAAACTGATGTGCTGGAAAATTGCATTCATAACTTGCATGCTGTGTATTTCATAAAATTTTAGACGTAATAGTTTTTCAAGAAACTGACTAGTGGAAGGCTCTTTCCATCGTAGTTGCAAAGATTGGATTTGTTTTCAATCAAACGCTGTAAACTACAAGAATGGCGGTTAGTCAGTTGCATCATGTCCGACTGAGGTCTTAGAAGCTCGTGTTCTTGCTGCCTTGCAGAGCTGCCACGCGGACCCCAGGGTTACGGGGAATAATTCATGCATAATTTGTGCATAATTCACTGCGTTCGACAGTACACTGAGCATGCTGCTTGACCAGAATCAGATGCTGTAAGGACAGACAAGAGGGGAAGGGGGGATGAGGGAGGCAAAGGGTGGGAGAGTGGCTAGGAGTACAGCAGTGTGCGTGGTCCCTATTGCGTGTTTGCCCTCCTCGCGTTTTTGCTTTGTTCATTTCTTTCTGTGTGTCTATTAACGGCTAAGCGGCTTTGTGGTACGCACTCGGTGCTCTCAAGTAAAGAACCTCGCTAGCAGCTACTTAACATTGGCTCATTTAAAGAAAGGGAATCTGGAAATGTTGATGCTGATGGGACAGGGCATTTGGAGGGAACTCTGAGCATAAGGGAACTCAGGCGATGCTACAAGCCGAGCTGTCTCTTGGCTTGTTCTACCACCTGAGTTAGTGCCTTCAACCCAATGTTTCACAGCGGCTTCAATATTTGCAGTTTCTTTAGTATCTAGTATCGTTAAAATACACGATGCAATAAAGATGTATTTTCGATACCGATACTCTGGTACTTTCATTTTCAGCACATGATACCTAACACCGATACACAAAATGTATCTAAAGATAGTATCGAAGATATGTGTATCTTCGATACTGCTCATGACCGTTGGGTGCCAACTTGAGCGAGGGCTTCCGCAGTGCAACGGGTCTGTTCTCAGTTAGCTGTGTCATGCATTTTATTATTCTGGAGTTTCCCTGTCTCTCTTCGCTTGCTTTCACTGTTGTTGCTTTATCAGTTTCTCAACGAACTATATTCGCTGGGTGATTGGGTTCCAGCATTAGTTATGCAATGTTGCTAAGGCTTGGCAGCCTTTTTATACAAAGTTATCACGCAATTTAGGACATTAGCACACAGTCCTCAGCTACCTTGTTACCCATCTACTGGTCATAGGCAACCACTTTGTGTAGATATAATGCTTTGCTTTAACCAAGCTATATGAATGTACCAACTTGACCTAGGAGTTGTGTTCCTGACTCGGCGTCTAGGAGACTTGAAATGTTGATACCTATCCCACTCTCACAGGTGAAATGAGCGACGTGAGTTGGTGGCTGTTTTCAACTTTGTGACAGCATGTGGTATTGTCACGTAACCCGTTGGGTAACCGCTGCTCAGCCATGTCATCTGGCAACTGCCACCTGACAAATGGTTTTGGCACTTACGGTCAAGGTTTAAAAGTCAACGTCAAGGGTCAGCGGCGAGGCGGAGGACGAGCGCTTGCCGCATCTGATGGTCATGTGATTGTAGGGCTGACATTATTCGCGGTTTGGCCAGTGGCGAGCAGGAGGGAGTGAGCGCGCGCCATAGATCTGACGAGGTGCAGACGTGACTGGCGCATGCGCAGTACCGAGATTGCACAGATGAATCAAGGATGAATCGCTTTGCAACCGTGCTGGGGAGCTTGCGCTGTGAATATTGCGGAATGGAAAATAAGGCGATGTTAAAGACGCTATCGCGGGTACTTTTTTTGCGCGAAAGCATTAAAGGTGCGCGTATGCTTTGCCATACGAGAGTATGCTAACGTACGGCTGTGTCACTAGAAAAGAACTGTAATCAAAATAATTAACCGAGTAACAAAAAAATTTCCGCTAATTTTGCTATTCGCTTACATATGCGTTTTTAGTGCAACATGCGGCACACACCGGAAATACGCGATTGTACTGCGCTGCCGCAGTAAGCAAGCAGTATGAAAGGTGTTTCTAGTGCACGGTGGCAGCTAGTACGTGTATTTTCCGTACGACTGAGTGCTAATGAACAGCTGTGGCGTTAGAGAATGAACACGTGGTGTTAAAGGGCAACTCCGGAGGTGTTTCGACATTCGAATATCCTGGTAAAATTTTTACTGTAGGTTGTCCTCTACGCATAGATGCAAATTTTGGCGCCGTGCGAGAATTAATTCGCACGCAACACGATTTTAAAATGTGCAGTTTTCGTAGCTTCAGTTGAGAAAAGTTCTGCGGGCAACACTGCGTTTGTGACGTTACAAACAGTAAACTCTAATCCGCGGGCGCACGACTCCCCGTCTTCCCCGGCACGCGTGTCGGGGGCGGGTAAGAGGGCGCCCATTTCCGATAGAAAAAAAAACTTGTGCAACCAACCAACCAACCCGACGTCACAAACAGTACTGGCCACTGTCCGCGTGATCATAAAATTTTTAGGCTTGTATTTGGCTATCTCAGACATTTTACGCACTCCGTAATTTCCATACCTTATTTCCACCATCCAACGCGCGTGCGAATGCTTTTCTAATATTGTATGTGACGTCACCGTTTCGTCGATTGGAAGGTCGTTCTGGCTAAAGTCCCTAGATCCGTTTTTTAAACAGATGTAGGGACTTTAGTTCTGGCCATAAAGGCAGTTTCGGTTTCGGATTGCTGTTTTTCTTCTATTAAAATCGTTTACTTAGAATTTTGAAACGGGGTTGTTTGTGTCGGAGTCAGGGCACACCGAGGAATGTCAAGCAATCAAAAACTCAAAATGATAATAAAGCCACCGGAGTTGCCCTTTAAAGGCGCCATCGAGTCTAAACTTCAGCTTCCTTCCATTTTTTTTTTTTGCAAGGTTCGCAGTTGGCGCAGTGCCCACAAATGTTAGCAAATGAAGGCAAGCGTTTTCATATTGCAGCGAAACCCCAGGCAACAAGCACTCTGTTAAGTACGTTCGTGCATTGTTAGGGTGCTTATTTGAAGGAGCCTTTTTACTGGAATAAAAATACAGTTTTAAACAAAACAAGGCGATCATGCGCTTCATAAAACACGCACCTGCTAGGCTTATTAGTGTTAAAAATGAGGAGACCTAGAATAACATTTCATTAAAAAAAAAACATTTTTCTGGAGGGTTCACTGGTGAGCCCAGAGGACAGGCGAAGCTAACGCAAACGGCTTGAAGTTTCCCACGGAGGCGGTACAGCGTAGGGACAATCACGTAGCATGCCGTGCTTGACCCATTGCAATGACAGGCTGTGATTATAGGAATAATGGGTGCATATTTTTCCAGATATATAAAGCGCGGACGTCCACCGCGTTACTATATGGTACACAAGCTTGCAAGCACCGAAAGCCGCCTGCAATGCTGTCAGATCGTTCAGCAGGTGGAGTCCTGTTCACGACATGCTGGGGATCCGCGCACACGTTCCTAGAGTGGAGTTGCCGAGCACAAGAGCTGAAGGGTTTCAAGGGCATACAAAAACCCTAGGCCTCCGGACATCAGCTTGTGCAAATGAAGCATTAAATTTAGTATGCAAGGTTGATTCAAGGGCAGCCCCCTGAGTGAGCATATTTTAGTGAGTTTTCCACACCGTAATATCATCAGCGTATTGCAAAACTTAATTTCAGGCATATCCTGTCATGTCATGTCAGCGGGATGAAAGCTATGCTAAATAACGTCGGTGACAATACTAAACCCTGGGGCACGTCGCGTAGGGAAACAAATGATCAGGGTGCTTCACCACTGAGACTTACTGCAAATGTTCTCCCTTTCAAAACCGAATCTACAAAGCTCCGCACTCTCAGAGGGAGATGAAGCATGCCAATCGATTTCATGATGTCCATGTGACTGGTGTTGTCATATACCTTTTCAATGCCCCTTGCTAAAATGGTACGTACATTGCGGCTGCGGGTAGACGACATAACTGCGGTAGCCAGACAGCGAACCTGTCCTCTGTATTTACATGTCCATGAAAGCCATTTTGAACGGGATGATAGAAGCCTTGCTGCTCAAGCCACCACGACAATCCTGTAGCTAGGATTTTCTCTGTCAGTTGGCAGATTATTGGTGTTAAGGTGATAGGTCTTAAGTTATTAAAGGTCCATTGGACATTTTCCTGGATTCGGTATAGGGATCACGACAGTGGATTACCAGCTCTCGGGCACAACCTCCCAGCCAAACTTTTGTAAGGTCAAGTAATTTAGTTTAGATAGTGCGCCGCTACTTGGGCACAACCTTCCAGCCATACTTTGTGGGGTCAGGTAATTTAGACTGTGCGCCGTTACTTAGGTTTTTGCAATACGGATTGGAAAACATTGAAAACATTGTCAGCAATGAGAGATTTGTGGGCAGTACACTTAGATGGCCTCAAGTCCGTTGCTCTCGGCGACCTTATGGGTCCACTCAGTAGCCCAAACTTGCGTCAACGGGTCTGAGCTGACCAGTATAACCTCCCACCGCTCTAGAGAAGGGACTGGTAGTAGGTGCGCCGCGGTAGCGGCGCTTTTTTGCAGCTCCATAATATATGATGCCGCAGTGTTTACAATTTGGATTGTATTGTGCTGGGTACATGTGCGATAATGTAAGCCTCACACTGAATACTGTCCAGGCCAGGAGCTGTTTTCCGTTTCGTATAATATATTGCAACCAGAAACTCAGGCATAAAGGAGGTTAATGCAGAATACAGTTTTATTAAGTTCAGGTTGAAGAGGTCAACACGTGGAATTAGTGAGCGAAAATACGGTTTCTAGTTTTTTATGAAAGGTACATAGGATTTTTATCCCATATATCTACCATTCAAAAAGTAAAAAGGCTGCAGAGCAAACCTTCCATCAAATTAATACAAATATCATTCCTATCCAACACAAAATTTCACTGTAATATATGCAGCATATAAAGTAGACCCAGGACTACCGGTATACCCTACCAAATCACCTGAATGTACCCCTAATTTTTTATTCACCGATAGCTATTCCTGTATACCTGGAATTAGCTTCCCATTCTACCACGTACTTTTCGTTGTATGTAATACCGACCTTTGTGTTTCGTTAACTTGCTAGCTCATGATGGACCTTACCGAACTGCAAATTCGACGGTGTTCACGAGTACTGAGTACTCAGTATTCAGAAAGTTACCACACAAAAAAAAAAATCCCAGTAGACACGCTTGTCCCTAGTTCAGAGTTCTGTGGTCTACCAATGTACACAATCTTAGGAACATAGGGGATAATTGTCTGTCAGCACCGAAGTATGCTAGCATCGCGGTATACGTTGTTTAAAACTCAGAAAAACGTCTGGGTTTTATTTACAAAGTAAACATTACGCTGTGCCACAAGGTCTTGGTTAACTTATAGCTTCACATTCAAAACAATTGCGCTGGTACTATTACTCAGTGCTCACGTTTGCCATATCCGCAGCGTTATATATATGCACAACTCAATGGCAGCCTCTGCTCTTCGCTATTGTTGTCAAGCAGAAGCACTGCGGGCTCTACTAAAGCAAGTCATCGCCAATCTCAAAAGAGAAACCATCATAATCAGTCTTCGGAAGCAAGCTGAATCTACGGGGGCTAAATATCGTAAAGGTTCCATCAGATGTTACTGAGGTACGATGAAGGACGATTGTTTAAAAACTCCTTAGTCTGCGTTGGAGGTACTAGTAGGCCTTGTGTGAACGGCGGTGTCCAGTAATAAATACGTTCGTAAATAACCCGCGCACACCTAACCGCACACCGCGCTTGTAGGAACACATCGGTCTATTGTAGTACAGAAGCGCCAGAGTAGGCAGAATGGCGGGCGTTGTCCCGGAAATCAATTAAGCCTGCTCAGACGGTGCTGCGTCATCGTAATTCGGCCGAGAGCGACTCGCCTGCTACGCCTGGCGGGCACGCTGGTCGCTGTGGAGCACTTGGCAAAAGTCGCCATCAGGCGCCACCATCTGCCTCCGGCCACGGCAGTGGAACGCCTTTGCGAACCGCCTCGTGTGCCTCAGCGGTAGGTTGACACGCTGTTCGGCCGGCAGCAAATCGCGGTGGATGTCTGGATGGGCGTACTCGCAGTTGTCCAGCGCAAAGTAGATAAAGAACAACTGCTCAGCCGACGTGTCTGGCAGGTCCTGAAGCCGCAGATCCAGCTTCCAGATACGCCGCACGTTGAATAGCTCGTCGAATGCCCTCAGTGACAACTGCAGTGCCAAAGTCCGGTCCAGGAAAGCCCTGCCCAAGTGAGCCTCGTACGAGCTCTGTAAAGTCGGGACGGTCCTCTGGGCATCCCTGCCGAAGCAAGCGACGAGGCCCGCCTGGATCCACTGTGACTCCTTCGAATAGCTGAGCGGTGCCTCGCGTTCGTACGGGTTCTCATAGAGAAGCTGCACCAGGGCCCGGTAGAAGCGAACCGCTACGCGTGCCAGATGGAATGCGAAGACGGAGCTGTTGATTGGCACGGATGCGTTGAACAGCGCGGCCGGAACATGGATTGTGTGCAGCTCTGGCCGAAAGGTCGCCACTGCGGACAAGTCGGACACAGCGACCCGTTTCTGAAGGATCGAGCTGTTGGCTAGGAGGCCCTCGAGCATGAGTTGCCGCTGATGCTTTAACACGTTGAAGTAGAACAGTACCGGGTCGTGGGTTGTCAGTCGTGCCGGAGCGCATTGCCTTTGCTCTCCGGCAAGCTGACCGAACAGTGTCGTGGCTCGCCTCTTAATCCGGTAGCGGACAATGAGAGAGGAGAGGTCTGTCATCCAAATAAAGTCCGCCACGTTCCGCAGGAAAACAGACTCCAGCTGGTACAGCCATTCGCGTGCCGCGACGTCCTGGTTCTCGGACTGCCGTTTCATTTGAGATGCCTTGACAAAGCATTCTGGCAGCGCCCACTCAGCCAGCTGCGAGCACATTGGGTATCGCTCTCTGACGCCCGCCGTGTAGCCCATGGTTGTCTCTGCGAAAAGTAACCGTGCTTTTGCTGCCTTATTAGTAGGAAGGAACGGCGAAATGTGGACGAATACGAGAAAGCCCATGTAGTTTAGCACGTCCAGCGCCGGCATCTGGTTAAGTTTCCCGTTCAACTCTTCCAGTAGATAGGGCGGAGAGCGGAGGAGCACTTTCTTAGATGGGTCGACACTGCTGCTTACGTTAACCAGCAAGACACGCAAGAACTGGCGCAGTCCTTCGCTGAGTTGTCCGAACTGGCGGACGACAAAGTTGGCGTGTTCGTCGTCACTGTAACTGTATGAAGGGCGGCTTAAGGCAGCGAGAGCAACGCGAGCTTCGAACAGCGAGTCAGCGAGACGGGGCATAGGTGCCCCCGAGAGGAAATCAGTTGCCTCCTGAACGGCACCCGCGAAAAGCTCTCTTATATCTTGGTTGCCAGAGCCGGCGTCTCGCAGCAGGGGCCGCGGCTGGTCGAGCTCCATGAGCGTGGCGTCCAATTTGTCAGGATTGACGCCCACGTTAGCAGCTACGATTGTCGTTAATCCTATGTCTCGAATCAATTCGGCTGCGAAGCTCCAGACTGCAATGACACCGTTCGGTATGTGGGCGGTCCGCGGCCAGTTGCTTATCGTCCATTGCGAGAACAGGTATCTGAGGTGCGTGTTGTCGAGGTCATTCGATTGACTTGAATCGTGACAGGCACTGTAGAGTTTGGCCGCAACTTGGACGTCCCCTTGTTTTGCGCGAAGCACGATGTCAACCAATTTGTTGAGCAGAGCGTCCCGCACGAGAGTGCTTTCCGAAACCAAGGACGTATGTAAGGGTGCGTCTGGGACGTGGTTGTTTACCCAGTGAGCGCAGACATGTTGGTAAAAGTTGTCGCACGGGTCCGTCTCCCGTCTAAGAAGAGCGCTGATGTAACGCCCTTCGTTTTGGCAGTAGTCGGACGAGCAGTAGTACGCGTGTGTGTCAGGTGGAGACGTTGACACGGTAGCAGGCGCAGTAGCCATGGTCTCTGGCTCTATTGTGCCAGTCCAATGTGTTCGTGGCGGACTTTCGCTCGAGCTCTCGTATTCGATTTCTGTGGTGGATGCGGCGGTGGATGGCGGCGGAGGTGCGGTGCCTGGCGTCGCAGGCTTCAGGTAGAGTGTGTAGTACAGTAGGAGAGCGCAGAGGACGAAGATAAGCGCAAAGGCTAGGCATGTTATGCAAAGGTACCAGAAGCCTCTCTCTTTACGCGCGATGATGTAGTCCTCGGTGACCTGCTCCTTGGACTTCTCTTTTCTTCTGTGCCCTCGCTTTGACGAGTGCGACCTTTTTCTCGGCGACTTGCTTCTCCTTCCGCCCCGTTTTCCGTGCTTTCGATGCCTCCGCGACTCTCTCCTGTGCCGGCGCCGCCTTTTGCGCCTTTTGCTTCGAAAGGATTCTCGAGATCCGGACCTCTTACTTCGGCTATAGGATTTTCTCCCACGTTTTTTACTTTTGGATCGTCTGCCTTTCTTTCTGGTAGGCCGTCTACTACTACGAGTGCTCTTGCCGGATCGCCTGCTGCGCCTGCTTTTGGGTCGCCTACTTTCGCTTTTTGATTTTGAACGCCTACTCTTAGACCTTGTAGACCGTGAATAACCTCTGCGCGCTTTTCTGTCACGATGCTTTCTACTAGGTCTTTTCTTGCCTCGATCTCTGCTCGATGACTCAGGGGTATACCTCGCTGTTCCCTCGACAGCTTGTGTAATTTGTGGAAACACGAATGCGCCTTGCACACGCTCGAACGCAGCTGCTATCTCAGGCTCACTGGCCTCAGTCAGTTCAGGTCTTGCCAGTGTGCCGCGAGTGACGGGACGAGGACGGATAACGAAGGCAAACTCCCGACGCTTCGGCACTCCGCTTTCGGAAGGGAGCTCTCCTTTGGCCTTTTTTCTTGGAGGTGCTCGCTCATGACGGCTGACTCGAATTTCCTTATCGATGGGCTTTCGTGGTGTTGCTCGTGGACTAGCTGGACTCGCGGGGCTGGCAGTTTCGGGAGGACGCTTCCGGTCGAGCTTGCGTTTCGCGGCTTTCTTACGACGCTTATGACGTTTCCGGTGTTCACCCTTTCCATTTGGAGACGACATTGCACCTTTTGCGGAGGCCTGTGACTCGTGGGCTTCGTTGTGCGCTTGCCGTGCGTACAAGCCGGTAATCACAGGACGGCGGCTAACGTTGAAGTCGAAGTCGCGGTGCTGCTCTCCACTGAGGTCTCCCGTAGAAGCCTTGTCCTCCGCTTTGGTTTCCCGAGTAATTCTCTCCTCTGTGCTCGATGGAGCCCCGATACTCGGTGCACCTTTTGGGCTGTCTACATCGGACTTGCGTTTTAGTTCAGATTTGTGCTTCTTGGCTCTTCGCTTCCTACGGCCGCGGTGTTTCAAACTGGATTTGAGCTCTGGACCCTTGCGATCAGGCGAAGGCGTCATGTCATCCACCCTTCGTTTATGCTTTGAAGATTGATGCTTGCTCTCTTTTGAACCACGGCTGACTTTGTGGCGTCTCGATGAACTCGTTGAATGACTTGGCTTTTCCTTGGAATCTTTTGACCGACTTCGTTTTCCCTTCGAGCCTTTCAATCGCCTTCGCTTTTTCTTGGAATGGCTTGATCGACCTCGCTTTCCTTTCGAACCTTTCAATCGCGCTCGCATTTTATTTGAACCTTTTGATCGACTTCGCTTTTTCTTCGAAGGCCTCGGCAAATCTTCTGAATGGATTTCTGATTCACGTAGTGCTTCTTTTTGTTTCGCCTCCATTGACTCTTTAGTTGCACCGTCAGCACTGTCGTGTATGATACTTTTGTCAAGCTCTTCTTCCGGACTCTTGGTAATGTCGGGCATGTTTGGCGTGGACATGTCTGCAGAACCAATGCGCAAAACGCGGGCTCCATCTTGCCTCAATGTCGCCGATTTCGTCGCCGTGACGTTCTCACCAGGGTAGTATTGTTGGCCTGAGTTCGGTCCAATCTGTATTGTGCTCCAGCTAAGTGGGCTGCACACGCCGCTGTCGATAGGCGGAGAGGTACCCCACTGGAAACTGAATGGTCTCTCTCCATTGGTTTTCGAAGTGCGCTTTGGACGTTTTAAAGAACTTTTCAACCGATGTCCACGGCCAGCTTTCTTTGAACCGTGGTCGGCTTCAGGACGTTCGGAAAAACCTTTTGACCGACTTCGTTCTTCCTTTGAAACTTTAGATCCGCTACGCTTTTTCTTCGACTTCTTTGATCGGCTTCGCTTCTTTTTCCGCATGCGCTTTTTTGGTGGCTCCTCGGTTAGACCTTCTTTAGGCCCAATATCAATGTCATTTGCAGGAGGCTCTATCGCCGATCCTTCCACGACGTCTACAGGGGGTGCTGGAATTCTACCTTCGTCGTCAGGTGAGGGTAGCTCTATAGATTTGATGATCGAAGCTCGGGTTTTGACCTTTGTTGACCAGACGTACTCGCCCTGAGACTGTCGCTCGCCCCCTCCCGATCTATTCGGCATTGTGCTCCAGCTAAGGGGGTGTTGCGTGCCTTCAGTTGGGCTCCACTGGAAAGTGAAAGGCATTTCCTCTTTGGTTTTCGAAGTGCGCTTAGAACGTTTCAAAGAACTTTTCAATCGAAGTCCACGGCCGCCTTTATTTGAACTGCCTTCGCCATCCGGAAGTTCCGCGGCGGTTTTTGATCGACTTCGCTTTTCCTTCGAATCTTTAGATTGACTTCTTTTTTTCTTCGATTTAGTTGACCGGCTTCGCTTCTTTTTTCGCGTGCGCTTCTTTGGTGGTTCCTCGGTTACGGCGGCTCCAGGCCCGTTGTCAGCTACGTTTGCTGAGTTTGCGGCAGAAAGTGGAGGTGACCCTGCAGGTGCCGGAAATTCCGAAGAGCTGAGGGGCAAACCGTGGGTTCCATCCTTTGTCGACACCGTCGCTCTGGTCGACCAAGCGCTCTCTCGAGGCACAAGCTGCTCACCTTCATCCAATCCGGTCTGCATTGTGCTCCAACTGAGCGGGCTGTGAATGCCTCCGGTGAAAATCGGAATGGTCGCTGGGCCCCAGCGGAAAAGGAAAGGTATTATTTCTCCCTTAGAGCTTTCGTCGCCCGTTGTCTTACGCGTTTTCGGTTTCTGTAAACTTCGCTTCGCCTTTTTTTTCTTCGCACTCTTTTTATTTTTGGGTTTTTCTTTCTGTGGACCTAGTTCTGGCTCTGCGTCTCTGGGTACCGATTCCGTTTTCTTTTTTCGGGGTTCTTTTTTCTCATGGAGGCTTTTTTCGTCTTCACCACCACCTGACTCTTTCGGCAACTTCTCATCCTTCTCGTTTTCTAAATTTGCTGCGTTGAACCCATCGTTCTTCGATTCCTTTCTCTTCTTTTTTCGGGGTTCTTTTTTCTCATGGATGTTTTTTTCGTCTTCACCACCACCCGACTCTTTTGGCAACTTCTCACCCTTCTCGTCTTCTAAGTTTGCTGCGTTGAACCCATCGTTCTCTTTCTTTGAAGGTTTCTTACGCTTCTTTCCTCGCTTCGACTTGGACCGTCGTCCGGACTTGGAGTTTGCCTTGGACCGTTCTGCTGTTTTGTCCGTGGGTTCGGTGGAGCGATGCTTTGACCGCTTCTTGCGCTTACCATCTTTTGACCGCGGACCAGCTCTGTTGGTTTCAGGAGGGATTGCTGACTCTTGCGGTGCGGGCGGTGGTGTGACTTCTTGATGGTGGTCCTCGCTGGTTTTCATCGTTGTCTGATCCCTAGAAATCACGGCTGATTGAGATGGGTATAGTAGTGGCACGCCGGCAGTTTTTAACTCCTTACGGGCTATCGTTCCTGTAGTGAAAGGGCTCAAGGTCATACCGAAGTTGAAGTCGCGACAGCTCGTTCCACCAGCGTCCACCACTGGAGCCACAAGACACGTTTGCGTCTGCACGCACTTTGTGGAAACTTCGACGCTTTCCACTTCCTGTACTTTCGATTTCTTCGACTTATCTCTGCGATGACCATAAACCATGCGACTGCGACCCGTTTCGTTTACTTTATTTCTACGAGAACCTCGATCGCGTTCTACGTCATCTTGTTCCTGTCGCTTAGACTTTGAATAGGCGTGCATAGGACCGAATTCCTCCGCCACTTTCATAGATTTGGGGCGTCCCCCCTTGGAATCACTTGTATGTGCATCAGTTTCGCCACCAGTGGATGGACGCTTCGATTCTTGGCCCGTGGTGCGTTTCTTTTCAGTCGCGTCTTCGACATCCCCCTCGTGTGCCTTGCGGTCATGAACGCGTTTTGGTTTTAACTCTTGGTCTCCCTTCACCGAGCCCTCACGCGTCCTCGACTTTCGACGGCCCTTCTTCTTGGGTGTATCTTTAGCGTCGAAGGAGCCACGTTTATCCTGTCCCGCCTCCGAAGCCACCGTTTCTGCTTCTTCAACCCTGGCCGCTGTTTTCGCAATTGTTTCGTCGTCTTTTGCATGCTCTCTATCTGGCGTCATGTTAGTCGGCTCACCCTCTTTTTTCACGCGAGAAGCATCATGGTGATCTTTCTGATTTCTTTCATCCTTGCTGACGATGCTTCCTTTTCTTGAACTTTCAGACACTGTGTGAGAAGTGTGCATGGTCCTCTTCTTTCGTTGATCTCGACCCTCTGACTTAGAGGGACGCCTCCCTTCGTCTCGAGACTGCCTTTTGGATTTACGGGATCTAGTTGGGGGTTCTGTATTCTTTTCAGCATTATGACCACTATCTGGATGGCCGTCGGTTCCTTCATGCTTTGGGGCCTTTGGTGTAACAAGCTTATCTCCCTGGTGCAGTTCAACAAATCTTTCGGATGTGGTTTTGTTAGATAGACGCCGTTGAAACGGTATTACATGACTCTTTGACTTGGCGTCCGTGCGCAGGATGGACTTGCCAGCCTCGTCCGGAGACTTCACGGCTTCTTCATGCTTTTCTTCCTGCCCGGCGTCTTTCAGGCCCGAATCTCTCCGGGCGCCTTTCTTTCTGTCGCCCGCGGACCTCCTTCTCTGTCCTTGTGGCTCGTAGGTGCTGGCTGGCTGGGCGCCTTCCTGCCGGCGTTCTTCCATGCCTTCCTTCGCGTCTTCTTTGTCTTCAGTTTTCGCAGGATCATATCCCGAGCGTGATTCCGCTGCGGTCTTGGTCATTCGAGCCTTGCTCTCTGCAGCAACTGACGGCTTTCTTTCCACGCCCAGATCCCGCTCTTGGGAATCCACTTTCTTACCTACTTTCTTTTTATTTCTTCCTTTTACTCCTTTACTGTGGGGTGTGGGCTCATCTATTGTCCCACCGGAAGTGTCGTCCTTAGGGGTCGGTGGCTTGGAGAGTTCAGAGTGTCGCCTTTGTTTGTATTCTTGCTTGTGCTTCAAGGAAGGTCTGGCTTGTGGCATTATCGCCGCATTTGGTCCCTCCATGGTGACCCATTGATCAATAGATATGCAAGAATTACTCATTCCTCCTGAATGTTGGCCGCGATGGGAGTGGTCAGTGTCTAGAACATCTGTGACTTTTATTTCGACCTTTTCACTTGTCCCGGCTGGTAGCAAATTCATTTCATGATCAGGATCTTGTTTTTTCATTTCGCCGCCGGAACGAGGGGCCGGTACAGGTTGCTCACGTCCCTTGCGGATGAACTTGCCTAGAGCAGCACTGATGCTTGTCGAAATAGTCTCAAGTAGAGAAGCTTTGCGATGCTGGATGGTCGTGTCGATGGTGAGGGACACTTCTGACCCGACGGTGCTGTCGTACTTAGGAGTTTCAGAGTGACCTGTCTTGCTGGGCAGGTTGCCAGTACGAGTCACGAGTTCGCTTGCTACCAAATCTGTAATGTCGCCATGTGTCACTTTGTCTGGTTCCCGGAGTTCGACGTAGACATTCGTTTGGTGTTTGTGCGTAGCTGGCTTACCGCCACTTTTGGCGAGCTCTGGACGGCCTTGTTTGGCGGTTGCAAGCATACTTGGTGGATTCAGAGCATCTTGACCTTCCCTTGCTAGCTGCGCGTCGATCGCTCCTGAAAAGCCGGGATCGTCACGTCGAACGTCGCTAGTGAGAAGAGCCGCTGTAGACATATCGCCTTCGGGTGATTCTTGCACCGGCGCTGCCACGTACGGGGCGTCTCCCATTTCCCGCCGAAGCCAACCGGTGGGTTGTTGGAGGGAGCGCTTCATCAATGCTATGGCTGCCGTCGGCGTTGTCTTCGGTCTCGGTTGGGTCCCGAGTGGTTTCTGCTGCAGGCGGCTTTCACGGGGTGGAGAGACCCGCATGGGATTCCCCATTGAAACGAGTGCCGCGTTCTCGGACTTGTCAAAAATGCTGGAGCCGATAGAAGCTCCCTCATACTCCTCATCGTCCTGCGTATCCATTGCCCGGGTCGGTGGTGGTGGGCTCCTGGTACGCCTCGGCGCAGGTGAGGGTTGTGGCCATCGCCTTCTGCTACTTGCGGCCGGTGGTTCCGAGACTCGGCGCCGCTGCCCAGGAAGTGGGACGAGATGACCGCTGGTGCCTGGGACAGTGGGGGTCCGCTTGTCCATGGTCGAACGAAAAATTCGCAGTAACTGAGAAGAACCGCAGGGGTGCAGCTAGGGTTCGAAGGTTGCCGCTCGTGCTTCTCAGGCTCGTCAGCTTCTTCTTCGTCTCCTCGTCAGCTTCTACACGAGAACTGAGCTCGAGCTCTGCGCCTCGACTGATACTGACATTGAGAAGAAAAAGCGGCTTGCTCCTGATGAAAATATTTAAATTTGTGACATCCATTTTCGTTCAACTTGAAACGACACGTACCTAAATTGGAGGATCGTTCAGGAAGCGGAATTTTTAGTGCCCTGCTTTAGCTTTTATATTGCACAATGACCTCTCCTCACGTTAACTGTGAAGTCTATTTTAGCAGCTTATACTGGATGGAGGATGACACATCTCTTCTTTGTGAATCAACATTAACAATTTCGTGATCAGGAGCAATATTTGCAACGGGTTAGAGCACAAAGTACGAATTTGTGCAATGTGAAGAAGTCAACGCCAAAATAAGGACGAAGGGCAAAAAGAAGGACACATAAGAAAGTTATGAGCGCTATTGACAGCTCTCGTGACGTCTTACGTGTCCTTCGTTTGGCCTTTCATCCTTATGATGATGAAATTTTTTTATTGAAAGAAGAAAAGGTGGGGGATTTATGGGAAGGTTGGTCGGATTCCTATTTTGGGATTCCGTGAAAAAATCGTATAAGTCACAATAACCTCATGCAGATTTCTCATACTAAACTCATACAAATCTCATACAATCTCATATATTTCTCATGAGTTGAATGATATTTATATGAGATGGTATGAGATTTGTACGAGCTTAGCATGAGTTTAGTATGAGAAATCTGTATGAGAATATTGTGACTCATACGGGTTTTTCATTAGGGTTCGCTGGTCCTCGAGGTCCGAGCTGGACAGGGCTGCCTCCCATCCTTCCCACGTTGGCTGCTGTATAGTGTCTAAGGCAGTATTGGCCTGGCAGGCCATACCATATGGCACAAATCTGCTTTCTTCCTACAAAATTGGCATTCTGATGAAAAAGTATCCTGAATCGATAGCGTGAAGCTTTACTGGATTGTTAAAAGACAAGGTTTGTAATCGGCGTAAATTATACTGTTTTACTTTGTCTAATCCCTTGGCTGGACCCGGGAAATTTTGTCTTGATAAACGCAAGTGCTGTAATACGCCAGCTTAGGTTATTAATGGTTGTGGTAGGTTAATAATGGTCTGAGACTTCAGGGAGGAAGGAGGAGGGAACCCGGAGGAGAAAAGCTCGGGCGGCGCACATGTGCACGCTCATTTCCCTCTACACCCTGATGACCTGGTACCCGAATAAGCTCTTTGCGCGAAGTGCATACCTCAGATTGTTTTATGATATTTCAGGCTAGCGATGCAATTCTGCGCCGCATTTAATTCATCTACGCAGTTTACGAGTCCGTAATTATGCATTAAGAATTAGGATGCGAAGCAGCCATGTCGATCGCTATCTCTTCCAAGCCTGAAATTTTCCCGTGCCTAACGGAAAGTCCATCGACCTTCTGCCCCTGATGCACTACAGATATGGTCGAGACCCCACTTACAGGACCAGTAGCATTTATGAAGAAGGCTCCCTCTGATTTAGACTAGCTCTTGTCCATCATCTTGGCCCTCGTACTCCTCCTTGCTTGACGATGTTCCAGGTGCATGTTTTTAGGGAGGGGCAGTGTCCCAAACTTGCCCCTCCACTCCTTCGGGATATCTTGTCTTGCTTCCTCGTAGCAGAAGCAGCTGATTATTAAGACTTCCAGCCCCCTGTGCCCAGCTTTTATTCCTAATGGTCTGACATATTGATTTGAAGGGCGGGCCTCAATAAGCTCGTCCATGGTATTGCGCACTCCCCACTGTAGCAAATGCTCGGACAGTCCCAACGCCTTCTTGTATGCTGTTGTAATTATAACATCGAAATAGTTTAGGTCCCACTTCCTCATCCGAAGGCACGGGGTTATGAACACGATTCGGCTTAGTATAAAGACTTGAACCAACCGAAGAATTTCTTTCTCCATCATCCCAACATTCCATCACCCACAACTTGCCCGACAGCTTGCTCTCCTAAGGAATTTGTATTTTTTTTTTCGTGTGGCGCAGACGGTGAGCTCTCTGCTTTA
Source organism: Amblyomma maculatum (assembly GCA_023969395.1). Taxonomy (NCBI): domain Eukaryota; kingdom Metazoa; phylum Arthropoda; class Arachnida; order Ixodida; family Ixodidae; genus Amblyomma; species Amblyomma maculatum. Next base: position 208,883 of record JAJIZL010124735.1, on the reverse strand, counting down.
AAAACCACAAAATAGCGTTTAGAATTCAATAATATTTCCCTTTTAAACACTCTTATTCATGTTCTTGTATTTCAGAATTACTCGCGTAAAATATTTAACAATGTTTGGAGGGTGTTTCGTCTTCTAGGTTGCTTACTCAGTGATTCTGAGCGAAAAATCCGATTTATGCCCGTCGGTACACACCAGTCGGTCTCTTCATCTCTTCCTTTTCTTTTCATAAAAACTAATACTTCCGTGCAAACAATTCCACGTTTACTGGTGGACCGTGCGTCAACTTTAATATTGTTTTCTGAGATGCTCTGGAACAAGAAAGGAGGTTAGAAAGCTGTCGATGAGCCTTGAGGTCAAAATTTAAGGGCTGCTTAAGCTCAGCATTTAAGTGCATGACACCACAGCCTTATTGGCTCCCTAACGCGCACTGACATCGCACAGCATACGGGCGTCTTGCTCTTCGCCTCAGCGAAAAGCGGCCGCCGAGGCCGGGATTCAATTCCGCATCCTTGTGAACAGTAGTCGAGCACCGTAACCACTGCGCCACCCCGGCGGGGCAAGGGATATCTTCCAACGTCGCGACAAAAGTGTTAGTGACAGTGCGTCTTAAAACGTTACAGATACTTTTTGTGCCATTCGCACAACTGATGATGGTTTAAGGCCACTGCACAGGGACACAAGTGAAAACGTACACGTTATTTATTCTGCGCGAACGAATGCCAGCAAAAAGCTTTATGTAGCCATGTGATTCACGCTACGAGTGCACGCCAGCCACACATGAATGAGCGTCCGCTTGAAGCAATGCACGGCTCATGCGCTTGTATAACACACCAGGTAAGTTAGAAACTTCGGACCAAGTATATTAAACATGCAGTATAGCTACATCAATCAGGTGGACATGGTTCGAGGTTGAAGTCCTTGCACCTCCATGACCCGCCGAGCGTCGAGCTCGTTTCTCCAACGCGCAAAACAAGATGGCGCGGCCACACAAACAAACGAACCATCGACTGAAAAAAGGCGCCAAGATGCCCAAAGAGCAGCGGCTGCAACTGCTTCGCAAGCAAGGCAGCAGTGCTCTCCCGACGTAGAGTCCCGACGCGCCTAATTTTTGCGGTCGGTAATGGGCAGGTCATGTGACTAATCCGACCGGTAGTTCCTGTATGCCCACTCATGCCGTGGCGCCGATGGAGGCATTTTTTCCTATGAGGAAAATCGGTCACTTTCGCCACTGAACCTGCTTTTCAAGCGAGAGCCATTCCTATATCGCATTTTTTGTCTCGCCTGGTATGTTTATACTTCATCTCACAAAATTATTGGAGCACTGCGAAAGGCAGGGGCGCCCTGGGCCGACCAGGGTCATGCACACTATATTGGGTAATTGTGCGCCTACGAACCTCTTGCTACAGGGCACAATAACAGGCAATTGTGCTCCCATTGTCGCCCCCGCCAATTCGGGGGGCGAAGGGCCCACCGGAGTGCAATTACCTATTGCAGTGTGCATGGTCTTGAATTGGCCAGGGCTCCGCTGCCTTTCTCATGCTGCAAACATAGATTGCACGTTTTTACATCGATCCAGAAACACGTGCTCTGCACCAGAAACGCGCACCGAGAGAGGCGAGAATATAGGGAAGAGGCTGGGATCAAGTGAACGGTTCGTCTTCTCGTTCCTTTACACTTTTACACTTTTTGTGATACACTTTTGTGTTACACTTTTTGTGATAAAGAAGTACAGTCTTTGTCAACAGTGTAGAGCCCGGAGGGTCTGCTTCTGAGCCACTTCCTGCGGATTGTAATGCATTTCCTGCGTTTCATAATCTCTTCGTAGTAAGATTTTTTGCCCTACCCTCTTCAATGGGAGGGACCTCCACTAATGCTTAATTAGCGCCACTACATGACTCAGAAGCGGACCTCTTGGGCTCTAGACATTTGACAAAGGCTGTACGTATGTTGGCATATGCAGACGATATAGCAGTGTTCTGTAGTGACCATGAAAGCGTGGATGAAGAGGTAAAAGAGGCCGTAAATTTTTGTGATTCGAGCGGCTGTGCAATAAGCTGGCCAAAGTGTTTTGGATGTTGGCACGCAAGCTGGCAGCCCCGCCGGAACTGTTTTGCAGAATGAAGCGGGTTGACATGCCAGGAAAGTACCTTGGCGTGCCACTAGTCCACTACAGAGAGAGCGGAAAATATTGTACCGACGAAGCTGAGCGCATTAAGGCTAAGACAAACAAATGGGGAGGTCACGATTTTTTCATGTTTGCAAGAGCGACTGTTTGCAATGTGTTTTTAAAAGGCAAGACATTTTATGTTCTTCAAGTGTTATCTTTACTCATGATTTCCGTGGAAAAGCTGCATAGAGTATTCGCAACGGTTATTTGGGCGTCAACATGGGAGCACTCCAGCCGATGTAATCTGTTCCACAGAGTGTGGAACAAGTGAAAACCACTTGTCTAGGATTGTCGCATTTATTTGTGAGACAGATAGTGACGAGATTCTTTTTTATTGCGGCAACAAAATGATGTTCTTCAAACTGCTGTTCAAGTACGATTGTCGACATCATTGCCTGATTATGTAGTGTCGTGTTTGTCTGCCGGCCGGAGTAGTTTAAGTGTTTTTTGCAAGAAGTTTGTTCAGCTGTCCGCATCCTCAGGTCGAGATTTTCGAATGAGTATCTGGCTGTTGTCACGAAGAAAAAGTTGTACAAAGATCTGCTGGACGTGTTTTTCCCAGTGCCCGTTTATCGCAGTCGATATCTTTTGGGTTCAAAACGCGACGCGCTGAAAAGAATCAAAAGAATGCTTGTGAAGTCCTCAGTGCGTTCGTTCTTTTTTCAATTGCACATTAGCACACTTCCGGTGAAGCCGTGGTTGCAGAGCAAAGGTCTTTCTGTACCATGGTCAGTCGATTTTATTATATGTAAAAAGGTGGAAATAATTCAACATATTTTTCTAGACTGTCACGATGCTCTTTTTCTTTGGGATGTTTTGCAACGCACCATGAAAAAAGAGTTACCTTTGACGCCTTTTGGAATATGTTTCTTACCATGCGCAGAATCAGGTGAAGTGCCTTGCGACCTGTTACTGTTGCTCTGCATGTACAGTGTTTGGAGCACACGAATGGATGTAAGACATGAACGTATTATTGTGCATCCTGCTTATCAGTATTTCACTGAAAGCATCATCTACACACAGGAAGTGTTCGGGCAGCAAGATCCTCAACCTGAGTGGCTGCCAGTCTTCGACAAACCAAAATAATATAATCCATTCTATCATCGTGCAGTAGCCAGGAAGTGATTGTTGTTTTTATTTTCATGCAAATGTATTTTGTGCTTGTTTGCGCTGCCAAGACGGTAATAAAGATAACAAAAAAAAAGCACATTCTGTGGCGGAGTGGTTGCGTGCTCGCCTCACCCTCCGCGGGTTTCCGCAAGTCTATTATTGTTTCTGTACTTTCTTCTGGCTTTCTCGTTAAAACCACAAAACCGACACCGGCTTTTTTTTTATTGTGACACGGGACAGGCAAAACGTTTATTGTTTTTGTACTTTCTTCTGACTTTTTCGTTAAAACCACAAAACCGACACCGGCTTTTTTTATTGTGACACGGGACCCCTAACGCTATTATGGAGGTCATCAACACCGCGACTACCACTGGTTTCGCCTCCGAAGGTCGTTATTTTCAGTTTTCCCAGGGAGGGCTAGGCGAGCGGCCTCGCTCCGGTCGCGAGGAGCCGATGAGGGGACTGCGAAGAGTGCTTTGGCGACGGGAAGCGGCACTGACGTTGTGGAGGGAATGAAGAAAGCTGCTCCGCAAGATACTCTTCAATAACTCGGGTCCGTTGACCGAACCGGGGAGGAAGGGCGTCGATACTGGCAATCATGGCAGAGATGGCCCGGATATCCGCAGTAAAATCAGAGCTCATGGCGGTCAGGCGTGCGCGAAATGTCGACTTTCCGTCGGGGTGGAGAGCGATCGTCATACTGTGACTAATTGTGCCAAGGACGGCGGGACTGTTAGCGGTGCGAGAGTAGGCGGCGGTGAAGGGGAGCCGGACGCTGCAGAACTTCCGTGGGACGGATGTTAGCTTCCGGCAGCGAGGGCGGATGCGTGTGAAAAAGGGCTCTTGAAAGCCTCTTGCACATCCTCACGCCTAATAGTAGAAATGGAAGCTGAGATGGCTGCGATGGGCTGAAGAATTCGCTAAAATCTTCGCGCACGACGCTTCGAATAAGCTCGCGTATAGTCAAGATACCGCTCGAAATATGGAAACGATTCCGTAATTGCGGCAGAAGGGAAAGGTTGGTTATAAATAAAGGCACGCTTTACTGTTGTAGTGCCATTTATATTGTGGTGACCTCGGTAAGAAATCCGGTGACAGACGACGATGGGTTGCACACACGGCGTGCGAATAACTGCTTTTTATAAGCCAGTAAGCTTTGATCGAGACAGCATCGACATGGTGCCGTTACTATAGAAGAAATTTAGTAATTCATGCTTAGTTCTGAAGTGGTAAGGCTCGTAACTTGGTCTTGTTTAGAAATAGTAATTAGTGGAGGTTAACAGCTAATTAACTGCATAAAGCAGCCAGTAGTCATGTGGTCATAAGCCGTCAGCAAGTCATGTTGTCATGCGCCAGTTCGCCATAGCGCACTATTCTAAGCGAGACTAGCAGCTTGGTTAGGCAGGCTAAGACCCAATTTGACCTTGGCTGAGCTTAAAGGTCAGGCTGATACCCTAAGCTGTGCCCGGGATTGCACCTGGAGTAGTAGAGGTATTGCTCTTAAATGGAGTGTAATCTCTGGGATTTATTCTTTTCTTTAAGCGGTCCAGTTATCTCTCAGTACAGCGTGATCATGCAAATTAATTATCCTAATGGTCGTATAGGCCACTTGCTGCAATCACCGTGCCGAGCAGTTTTTGTTCATGGGTAATAATGTGCCTATTAGGTCATCTCCGTTCCGCATCAGTTGGTCTCGATGTGACTGTCGTCATACCTCTAACAAATGCTAAAATCTGTTATCATTCGTCACATCTTTCTGTCTCTCATAGCCCGAGTCGCTTTGGGACGTTAAACCAAACACACCAAACGCCTCGAGCATTGACGACGAAATTCTCGTCATTAGAAAACTTGCTGGCATTTTTCGAAACAGATACAAGCGCCATGCTCCAGACTGAAGTAAACGTTCTTTAGTTGGGCAGGGTCGTCCTACTGATTGAAAGCAGCGCAACATGTTCAAATTGAAGGAGCCAGTCCTCCATGTCCTCAAAAAGTCCCCGTGGGAAGACTTCAGTACACGTGGCGTCTTCAAGGTGTAGTTAGCGGCCGACGCGATGTCGGCGGCTTGCTTAGTAGACAAGCCTTTGCCTGACACAATGCCGAACTGCCTTCTAGTCTCCTGTCTACTCTTTCCCTTCACCGCTGCCCATTTTGCTCGCCTCCTGGGAACTCCCCTTCAAAATGCTCTCAACACTTTCGCTATACCTTCGTGTTGTCTAGACTCGGCTGTGGAGTCCTTGAAGTTTGCAGGCAGCCATGGAGGAGTCGCACAGCGGAATCAAAGCTTCGGCTGTAGCGCCTTTGGCGTTCGCAGGCAGCCATGGAGGAGTGAAACTATTGCAAACTGTGTCTGATCATGCTTAATTGTCCTTCCATAAACTAGGTTCAGCCAAGTTGAACCACATTCACTCTGGTCTTTATTGATTCTTATGTTGTAACGACATGGCCGCTGTCTGTTGGTCTTTGCAGCACATGGATGCCGTTTCCGAGTACTATGCCGTTTCAGGCGGAATCTTTGCGAATAATAAATCCAGGGCCGTATCCCACTGTGTTTAGGAATATCTGGATTTGAGACCATATTAAAACCAGGGTGTGCGTATATTCTGCTTATAAATGTAAGTTGCGTACGATCAAACTCACCCGCTAGAATAATCGCTTGGCTGTTGAATCTGTTATATGACATGTATGTGACCACCATACCTAACATGTGTTGAATTGCATTGTTGGGTGTCGCATGCACTCCCACTCTGCAATGAGCTCATTAGACATAACGATAGAGCACGCTTCGCCTTCTTGTTCCATTTTCGCTGCGATCCTAGCTCGATTGCTTACCCTATACCTGGTCAAATCAGCTCCATGCCGTTCTTATTAAGCCATTCGCGTCTGCGATGAAATGTCGAGCTCGGGTTTTGCACCCGGATCAACCTCCATGACTTTCTGCAGCAACTAGGCCACGCAGTTCTCCGCGGCGTAGCGCGCATGCGCAATAAGGCAACTACCCTCCTCTTCACTGCGCTGGCACGGTCAGCTGCAAGGAGGGAGTTACTCTCGCCCTCCCATCCACGGCACGCGGCGTACTCATTCATTCATTCATTCATTCATTCATTCATTCATTCATTCATTCATTCATTCATTCATTCATTCAAAAACCTTTATTTATGAGGATGACCTGAGGCCTAGAGGGGAAGGGGGCGGGTTAGGTGAGGTTGAGGGCGCCAGACTCCGACATGCATGAAATCTAGCAGGGCACTAAGCTTGCGCTTGGCGTTGGTATTGGGGGCTGTCCAGTATTCGTAACTCTGAATGTGGTGAGCAGATGTGTAGCGTGCGCGGAGGCCAGCTGTGCCAGGACAGGTCCAGATCAAGTGCTGCAGGTCAACGGAGTCAGCAGGGCAGTTGGGGCAGCTGATCTTGGTTCGGCGCCATTGACTCAGGATGTCCGGTGTGTACGCTGCACCGGCTCGCGCCTTGTGAGTTAGAATTTGGGCAGGACGAGAGAGGCCGGAAGAGATCGGAAGAGTAATATCGGGGACAAGGTCCCGCAACAAACCCTTCCGTTCATGTTTAAGGCGCGTGATGACACAGTCCGGTATGATGAAGGAGATGGGAGAACAGTAAGGGTGGTCCGAGTTGGACGGGCCCACATCAAGGCTATGCCGCCAGTCTTCCTCTAGCTGCTGCGCCAGCGGCCTCGTGGGCCATTCTGTTCCCAGTTCCTTGTGCGTGATGTCCAGGTGTCAGTTGAATTCGTACCGAGACTTGTGAGGTCTCTCGCATGTAGGGGCAGCGCTGTTTGATGCGGTGTTGTACTGAGGTCTTGTAAGAACGAGCTTGCAGTGTTTTTATACCCTCTTGACTGTCGGTGTAGATGTGGATGAAACGATCTGTTCCTTTGGTGCAGTGTTGAAGGGCCTCGTCGATGGCCGTTAATTCGAGTTCAATGGCGGACCAGTACCTGCGACCACTGTGGCTAGTAGCCTGCAGCTGTGAACCCTCCCGGTAGTAAGCGGTAGTTGCAAACGTGATGCCGGTGTCACCGTCATGATATAGGGCGGCGTCGGTACAAATGCGGAGACCGATGTGCCGGTCTTGTGTATCAATTATGTGGCGTTGTCGGTGATCTCTTCCTGGCCCTTTGGTGTTGGTTGGAAGAGGCTTTGGATCCGTTACCAATGTTTCTGTCGATGGGGCTGTAAGGTGGTCCAATATGGGCAAGTGTAGGTTTGCTTCGTCAAAGATTCGAGTGAGGAGGCGATGCCCGTTGGGTGTGTGAAGCAGGCGAGTTTCATGATTGGCTCGATGCGTATCAATAAGTGCATCCACTGGTGGGAGTTGAGCGAATCTGTGAGGCTCCGTGATACGTGTGTGTACGGGTAGACCAGTTATAACCCTCAAGGCAGAGTTATAAAGTAAGCCAAGTGTTTTGTAATTGGCTGCGGTCAAGTCAAAGTAAGGGGCACTATAGCGGAGCTTAGCGAGCAGAATAGTAACGGTGAGGCGACGCGCTACCTCCGTCCCTGCTCCCCCACTCTTGCTGCTGAGCCGTTTCATTAAGTGGAGCGTTGGCTTCCATTGAGATTTTAGCTCTTGGATCCAATCCTTAGCAGTATCATGTTGATTGATGGGAACTCCAAGTATCCGGAGATGCCCTTCCCGGGGTTGTTCGATGCT
>JAJIZL010124735.1:173326-192327 GCA_023969395.1 Amblyomma maculatum | reverse complement strand
ACAATACTCAATCAGTCGGCTCGTCTTTTATTGTAATTATTAAGTTTATTACTTTCTTAAAGTTCATTCAGTCTAGTGGCGCCATCTAGTTTTTAGAAGAGTAGCCATTTTTATTTAAAAAACAAAACAAAACAACACTTATTGTTAAGTCTGCTGCACAATTATCACTCGGTATAAAGAATAAACCAAAGTTTGAGCTACGAGATCTGTCCTAAGCGATGGGTCTGGAGTTAAAGTGCGCCGCCATTTTAGAAACGATGAACACGAACAAGGATCGCGCATGCTAAAGGCCCGTTTCATGTGCAGCGGTTTCACCCGCCGACACTGCGAACATCGTCAGCTAGCGACAGGACAGTTTGTCGATATAGTCGCAGACGGCTTGCGCAGCGTCGCTGTGCTCGCTCTGCGTGCGACGACTGACCAGCGTCGAACGCCAGGACGTCCTCTTATTATGCTATCACGTGGGAGAAGTTGCCGTGGCTGAAGTGAAGCTATTCGTTCTAGTTAAATTGAGTTTTGCACTGAATCTGGAAGCGCACAGGTTGTAATATGTATCACTGTCATTTGAACTCCCGCACTGCATATACAAATATCAAGCTATCCTGCATGCTGTCCCTAGATATCTCTCGAGTCGTACTAACTGCGTGCGCGTCGCATGTGAAAGCACTGACTGAAAATCACACTGCGACATTAGCATCAACTTTTTCGTTTGGCGAAAACGAAATTTAAAATACGGTATCTCACTTGTCTATGTGCCCATTTTATTCTGCAGCATCTGAACATCAACTCTGTGCTCATCGCAGCTTTGGCAGTGCTGCCAAGGAGAGAATATTGGTTTCTAGAGCGCTACATATAGTATAGCATTTTGTTTTCCACCTAGTGGACCGTTTTGACAATTCCGCACTCCTGGAGAGGAAGATAGGCGAAATACGTTTGTCGGGTTGAGTTGCCTAAACACCCAAGCACCTATGGTGACAAACCTTCTTCATAATTGTGGCTGGGCTCATATTCCTCCTACCTGGTGTATTTCATCTTGCTCAAACCTTCAGTTCTCCTACACGTGCTGTCGCATCGGCTGCATCCTACACTTCCTTTTCCGAACGCTCTCTATTTATGCTTTTCGTCCTGCTGTCGTTCACGATATTTCTCCATGCACCTCGGTAAGAGATAGTTTTTTTTCGCCACATCATATCTAATGTGTATTGCCTTCAAGGAAGTGAGCTGTGAAACATACTGCCCTCAACTTGTTTCAAAACCAGCTCACAAAGACGACTGCAAGCAGGTTTCCGGGAACACTAGCTCTCTAGCTCTCTTCTGCATGCCAGCTAAGAACGGCGGGGAAGCGAAAGTGGCCCTGCTGTTGCTGGCTCATCTTGCAGCCCTGTGGTGACATGCCTCTGCTCATCTATCACGTGGTTAACATTGGCTTTGGGCTGATTCATCCTTTTAGTGGTTATCCTCCCCCCAATCCCACTGCACGGGGACAAAATTTCCTTTTCCTGCCAAGGTGTAGAATTGCCTTTGTTGCTAGTTTTATGGTTAAGGATATGTGAACAAGTGAATTGAGCTATGCTCTTTTTTGGAATTCAAACTGCTATCTGAAGTCTAAAGTACCCGAGCTGCGGCTAGCGGTAAAGAAAAGTGGATAGGGAGAGGATAGCGAAGGGAAGTACAGAGGGAAGCGATACCATGAAAGGACGAAGGGGCTTTGTACATCACTTACAAATTACAAAAAAAGAAAGGACAACGAGTTTGTGTCGCGTCGCAAGCCAACGTTATTCTATGTAACTTTAAAAGGCGGACCTCAGGAAACAGCAATTAGGCATGGCGGCGAATAAAAAAATGACCACACCCGATTAATCAACTGCCACGACTGGGACGCACTGGGAAGCCGGAGCTCGGCATGTTTCATATCTGTTAAAATCTGTAGGCTGATGACCGTGAACCAAACCCGACAGTCATTTTCATAATACCTTTCGAGCAGTTGTATAACGTCAAGCCGTCGTCTGTGCTGCACTAGTTGCAAGAATGATGAAGCACGTTACCGCGAAATTGCACAGAGCTTACCTGTATCTTTTCTCCCTGTAATATTATACAATTTCAATAATTTCCGCTTTAAACTGTTATCTGTAATCAAGGCAGAAACTTATCTAGTTGATGTGTCGTCTATGTCTGTGTCCTTTTTACATGCGCTAATCTTTTTTCAATTAATGTTATCCGTAGTGTTTCCATTAACTGGCGACCTAAATAGTCTCTTCTATAAGACGTAAAGAGGCTCCAGGACAAATACCATGAGAGTTATTATGATGTTGCAGATGTTGAAAGACAAACTGGGAGTCGCCAAATCGAAATACGCACAGTAATTGCGTGCAGTGCTAACATCTCATAGCCCTTAAGAGTGCAAGCGTTGCATTGTCTTCGCTTCACCTAGTTCGCCTCAAGCGAGAAAACACGGCCAGGTTCATCAGCGTCCGGTTGTCTGGGTTATTACCAGGGGTGAGGATGGGGGAGTTGGAGTGTCACAGTTTATCCACAGATGACTCACGCCTTTGACCATATTGGGAACAATTGCAGTGGCCGCTCGCGCGCAATCATTTGTGGACAGTGCTCGGACACTTGCACGTGAGCGACGCGAACTCTTTGGCCCTTTTTAGTATTTTGGCCAAAGTTGTGCGCAATCCTTCGGGCGCAGCCCTCCACAACAAGCACCGCCCAAACACCGCTCATCTCATGAATAACCGCGCTCATGATGGGGTACACCGAAACAGTACTATTCTAGCGCACAGTTTTCTGGCTATGGAGCCAAGGCTGGGGGCGGAGCTTTCGTCTTGGTGTTACTGCGCCATGTAGGGCATATCTGGCCTCAGGTAAAGTATCGGTTTCCGTTCCACCTTTTCTTGAAACAATGGCTTCCGAGCCTCCAAACGACGCAAAATGTCTTTATTTAGACTAATTAAGGTCTAATCGAACGCTTATTCGGGGTTAATGATTATCACACGCGCATTACGAAAACGCACAGAAAGCGACTGCTAGACGCCGCAGCAGTTTGCACGGTGTCGTGTACTGATTTTAAAATGCATTACAGTAACGTTGTACTAGCCTATATTGCAGTACAATCTTGATGTAATAACAACATAAGCATCTCTGTAACGATATACTATTTTAGAGCACGGTTCACGTAATTTTTCTATACTATATTCTGCTGCGCAGTGAGCTGATGCGTTTTGGCTTTGTAGCTCCGGCTGCATAGCCTTAAAAACTTTTACGGGAGTTCATTTTCTGGTACTGTAATCCTCCGCACTGTTTATTTTCGTCGAGCAGCATTCTGATGCCGCCCTCACAAACCCCGCGCTCCTGCATGTACGCGCTGTCTCGAGATTGGCCACCGCGCACATCATTGCTTTAGTGTCACTGCTAACTGCTCCAAGTGCACTTCACCCACTTCCCCGCCGCCCGCTGTACGCGAGTACACGCAGCCCTGGTGCCGGCACGGTCACACAAATGAGCACGTTAGTTTCGCACCTATTTGCCCATAGTATAAGCAGAAAAATAAGGAGTGTGCCGAGAACGCCTACCAGCAGCGTTTCAATCTTCGCTAGGCCACTCAGGCGGCTCCTCCGCAGTACCCTATGAACTAAGGCTATCCTCATCTTGCAGAGCACGCGTTCTGTTCCCCTCCCGGTTCCTACGCAGCAATAGCACAGGCACCTCCCCAGCTTCAGCCCACAGCCGCGTACTCTCCATCTCGTCAATCTCAGACGCGTCCGATTCCCAAGCCCCATTGCTCTCCAATCATCTCCACAGTTACTCGCTTCCCCCAAGTTCCCTCCCTCGTCCTTTATTGAAAAACGCTTTCATACCCTCGAGCTCCGTGTGGCTAGTTTGGAAGTGGCCATTCGCCACCTCAAACAAGATCTCGACAGTATCGATCGTCGCCTGGATGTTCTTGAGGCTCGCATGGATCAACTTCTCACTACAATCGATTCTAAATTCTGAGACAGCCGTCGAAGACTGTCTCCAACACCATTCTGACCATGACCGCGGCCCCCAACAGCATCAGGAGGCTATCACCCAAACTGATGCCAAATGCTGGATGCTGGATGCCTGGATGCTCACGTCAATGTTTAGTTCGAAAGCATCCTTAGTATGATCTCCATCTTTGAGACTTTCCTGCAAACCATCAGAGATTCTCTTCCCTCTCCCTCAAAGGAACGAGATGGTTTGTCAGATCGCAAATAAAATTAGATGGTGAAATGGAGGACCTCAATATTATTCAGTGAAACCACCGCAATCTTAATAGTAACCGCACTCCAGTACACCAATATCTTCTTACTTCTCCCCTCTCTGCCCCACTTTCTCCTCCTCTAGGAAACTCGCTGTTCCTCTAACGTTCCTGGCTACCGGGAATTTCACTCTATAGCTTCCAACGCCCTATCTTCTATCTACGTTCGCGTGGTCTCCCGGTAGCAGCCCTTGACATTCCCTCATCGCTCCAATCTTACCTGGTGGGCACCCTGTACTATCTTCCTCGGGCTCACCTCAGCCTGGCACTGTTGTCCTTCTACTACCCCCACTCATGGCACTCATTTTACGGCCATAGACAAATTTCTTGACACATTGCCCTCTCATACGGCTGTACTTCTCTGCGGAGACGTTAATGCTCCCCGCACACAATGGGGTTATCCGCAGACCTTTCGTACTTCATTCCAAGCTCAGCTCACTCTACTCAACACCCCCGGAGTACCCACTAGGGCGGGCACACACTCCCAGCGCCACAAAACTCGTGACCTCGCTTACTGCTCTGGTCCTATATCACATCAGTGCTCGGGCACTGCCGTACCCTTCTTAGTCACCCCTACATTATTTCCATCTCCGTCCATCTTCGGATCCTCACCCACAAGCAGCGCATTAGATATACCGACTGGCATGCCTTTCGCTCTCTCCTCTGCCTTATTCACGTTCTATGAGGAGTTGCCTAATGCCCATTTTCATGCGACTTTGTCCTCTATTCGCACAGAGACCGCTGCATATCCTACTTCTGATCCTGGCCCCCATCTCATCAGGCTATGGAGGCGTCGCAAAATGGTTCTCTGAAACTCCAATTGCAGACCTCTTTTTCAAAGTTGCGAGACGTAATCGTGGCATATTCTGCTACGCTTGAGGATTCTCAATGGAATAATCTATGCAACAATCATCACACGGCGCTCCATAAAAAATCAACCTGGTGCATTTTTCCAATGATCCTTCGTACGACCCCTGACCCGGCCTGCCCCAACTCTCACTGTAGCCTTAGCCACAAAGTCTCCCAATGAGGTTTTCGAAACCCTTGCAGATCTCTATCTCCCACCCCCTCTGTTTCCTTTTTACCCTGAATATACATGCTGTGAAGGCATTGACCTCGATGCCTTTTTTACACTGAGTGAGCTTGAAGCTGCACTTCTTACTAACGCCACTCGTTCGGCTCCCGGTGAAGATGGAATCCCTTACTCCACTCTTCGTAATCTTCTCGACAACGCAAAAGAGCACCTTCTCAACCTCTATAAAACCGCCTGGAAAGAAGATTCTCTACTCTCGCCCTGGGCTTCCTCACTTCCTCACTTATTTCGCTCATTCCTAAACCTGGAAACTTCCAGCCATTTCCAATCTCCGCCCCATATCTCTGACATCCTGTGTCGGCAAGACAATAGAATGAATGGCGCTCACTAGACTTGGTCGGCATTTGGAGGCTTTAAACTCGCTTCCCCATACCCTCATTGGTTTTTTCGTCCCCTCGCGTCTGCACAGCACCTCTTCTTCATACTTCAGCGTACTTTTTTCCCCTATGGTATCTCTCAACTTCATGCCCTGGCCACAGTCGATGTCCGCACTGTGTCTCCCATGGACAGATTCTTACCGGCCTTCCCAGCACCGACTTTGGCTCCCGCATGTATAACTACGTTCGCGCTTTTCGTTCTAATCGCGAGGCCCGGTTCTGAGCATTGGACATTATTTCTAAACCCAACTGTGCAGGCTGCCGTTCTTTCACCCACCCCTTTTGATATCGCCATGCCTCCACTCGCGGTTCAGTTATCGTCTATTCCCGATCTTCAGCACTTTTTTTTCACACCGACATCACACTGTGGTGCTTACGCGGATGTCCGGGCCATGTTCAAGACATCATTCAGCTGAGATTGGGTATCATTTCTTCCTTTATTGACCGTGCAGGCCTTTCTTTCGCGCCCTGGAAGTCAAAACTACTTTCGACTCACTCCTCCTATCAACTAGCTCACAGCGCACTGATATCCCCTTCCTTGGGTGGCTCCCCGATCCTCCAAGTTTCGCAATGTCGCGTCCTTGGCTTGCCTCTACATGCCGCCAAGAATATCCAGGCTATCCGTGTAGCTGTGTCTACCTGTCAGTCTGTCACACATTTACTTCGCCGAGTAGTGAGGCGGTCCTCCGGCCCGAGGGAAGCTCACGCCTGTCGACTGGCTCACACATTGGCTCTTACAAATTCCTCAACTTCATTTCATATCTTTCATTCACTCAGAGCCAGCTAGGCACACTTGCCACAGCTCTTCACTGATTTTATAAGGCTGCTGTCGGTATGCCCATAACCACTTAGATCAATAAGCTTCATGCCACCGGACTCTTTCATCTTCTTCGCAGTATCCACAGTTCATAGACGCTGGCTTCTCAACCAGGCTAATATTTTCCCCATCCAGTCAGTCCCTCTGCCAACCCCTTCCCCGCCGGTGGCTACTAACCTCCGTATGCTTCCTCTTCCAGCTAATATGTCGCCGGTCCTGCATGCTGGCCGCCGACATGCTGCTGCCTCTTATCATAATCCACCATACAATACCCATGGAGCCGCGTACACGGATGCCTCTAATGTGGCTCCTCGCGGGTCTGGAAGCCAGGTCCTCTTTCATCCTCGTATACCTACCCCTGTCACTCCCACTAGCGGCCCATTTCTCCACTCTCCGGATATTATCTCGCTTGAGGTCCTCTCCATCATTCATGCCATTCAAAGTTTCCATTCTCGCTCACCTGTGCCTCAGTATATTATCTACACTGACTCAAAGGTGACTATCCATGCCATTCAACCTGAAAACCTCACACCTCATCTGTCCACGGAGCTCGAGGCCGCACTTGTTTCGTTGCAGCCATGCCCCGTCTTCCTCCGATGGATCCATGGACACTCGGGGATTGACGGCTATGAGCTGGCTAACAGCTCGACCGTTAAACTCCTAACCGGGAACCGTTCATCCCCTGGCCCAGGTCCTTGTAAGGTGACTCGAGACTACCTCTTCGTGCCACCATAAGATAATATTACAATTCTGCTCACCTAGACCGCAAACTCTACCCTGACCCTCATCCTAATCTTTTCTTAAGGAAGGCTCATGCCCTTCGGCAGATACAGCCGAATGCACTCATAATCCCTGCACGGCTATATCTGTACAAATTCAGCCGCGATCATTCATGCCTCAACTGCCCTTCCCTTGTGTCAAATTTTCCCACTGCCTATTTTCCTGCCCGGTTGCCCTGTAATTGGGTTTCTCTCCCACCCCTTCCCATACTATCTGGACCTGGGTGGACTGGCTTGGTGCTGAGGGTAAGGAAGAACAGCGCCTGCTCGTCCAGCAGGCCAGCGATATATTAGGTGCCTAAGTATTGCGCTTCATTAAAGTCTTCTACCACGACTACTATCGCTCAAGCAGCTGACACGCGCAAGAGATAGTACGCGCTCGCAGAAAGATGAGCAAAACAGTGCAATGTCAGTTTGAAAACGCACGCTTATAGGTAACATCCTCGAAGGGGGCGGAGCAATCGCAAACTGCGCAGCTGTTCTCGCGTTTCTCGAGAACGACTCCGCC
The DNA here is from genome assembly GCA_023969395.1 of Amblyomma maculatum. Taxonomy (NCBI): domain Eukaryota; kingdom Metazoa; phylum Arthropoda; class Arachnida; order Ixodida; family Ixodidae; genus Amblyomma; species Amblyomma maculatum. The sequence continues at coordinate 184,471 of JAJIZL010124735.1, read as the reverse complement.
TCTTGGTGGCGACGTAGAGCGTTGTGCCGAGTGTTGACGGCGCAGTCGTCCGCAGATCGCGTGCAGGCCGCCATAGTACACACGGAAAGGTCCAGAGTTCAGAGGTCCAGGTCCAGGAAAGAGTTCAGAGGCAGCTGGTTTGAGGAGCACAGCAGCTGCGCAGACAACGAGAGCGGGTACGTTTGGGCTCCTTACACCGATGCGATAGTTCTGAAACGCTAGGTTTCTTTCATGCGCGCGGATAGGGGAAAAAATTAGAAAGTATGAGACCTTAGTTCTATTCTGAGACCGGGAAGTCTGGGAATAGATTTATCATTGTCCTTTGGGCGGCGATTGTCGCGGTGTTTTAGTGTACAGGTTAAATCAGTAGAAAATGAAAAACATACTTTCTAATCCATAGTCAATTAACGATCACTGCCTCTTTATTTTAGAGAAACCAATATTGTTTTGCCGAGTATTTTTAGAGGTATCCCCCAATAGGAATTAGGAGCCCTTAAAATATTCGACCAACACGTACCGTTTCCGCTTCAAGCTATTGATCAACTCGCTCCTGTCATATCATCTGATCTGCTGACCGTCCTGGTTAGCCCGGTAATTTCAGGCATGAGCTGTTTTGTGTTTGTTCTTTAGAAGCTTCCCATATAAAAAAGAAAAAAAGCTCAGTTGGTAGAGCGACTACACCGTAAATGCGGTGGTCCCGGGTTCCAGCTCTGGACAAGGACGAACTATTGTTTAACTACGAAGTTTCTGAGAAATCTCTATAGCCTTCTTTTGTAGTCGTATGGTTAATTACTCCATTATTAATTTTTTTCTATCCAGCTTTTCTTCTTATTTAGGATGGGTTTGGCGTCCTTTGAAATTGCGTGCAGAGACAAAAACGAACTTTCTTCTTCGGTTTTAACTAGGGTTCTGTCATTTTTGTATTACTTCAATGTGCACATTGCGTAACATGCAACAGGTGTTAAAGCAGTCCTGTTATGAAATTGACGGTCTATCATGCGGGCACAGGCGCGTGTAATTCTCTTCTTGTCCAAAAATGCCTTTTGCGCCTGCATTGTTCTCTAGCGTGCTCTAAATGCACATCGGTGTGCCCGTGTCACCAAGGCACGAAGGAAAGCTGCGATTTCTCTGCTGTTTGTTTTTGAGCTTTAGTGGTGGTGCTCTGTTGGAATAAAAAGAAAGCAGTAATTTTTCTATTTATTGACGTCGATAGTGTTCCCCAGTTTTTGTATTATGACGGGTATTGGGTGTTTTCTGAAGTTCGGAACGCGAAAAACAGAAAATTCTCTTAATTTTGCATTAAACAAACACCTGTGTTTGTTTCGTTTTATTTTTCTGGGAAAGGGGGGGGGGGATGGGCATGTATGGCTGGGCGCTGTGAAAAGAATAATATATAGAGTGCTAATTAGCTATTATTTGGTGCTAATATCTAGAAAATCCAACAGATCGACACAGGCACGTGGGACAGAAATAGGAATTTGCTGATTATCCAGTAAATTTATATATCTCACCGGTCTGACCAAGTTCCTGAAGTATTAAACCACATGGACAGCACAAAGTTCTCCCGAACTCCCGCAACTTTCCAACGTCTACAGACAATGACATTGGAATACTATACGAAAATAATTAAAAGAGCGATTCTAAATTTGGCTTAAAATAGAAACATGTGCGCAGAAGGTAACAACGAATACGTAACGTTCAAAAAAAGATTTTAGCTTCCTAATTCCCATGGCCCTAACGTGTCTTATGCGTAAGCACCCCGCAGACAGAGTGCTTGCTCTACTAACATTGCTCTACTAACAAACTTTCCAGAGTCTGAGGATTCAGCGTCGCGGAGCACTAGTACGCCGGTCGTGAGAAAACTAAATAAAGGTACTCTTCCGAAACTTTTCTTGAGACCTCTTTTCTATCTCTGCGAAGACACGATCACGATAGCTGTATCTTCTTGCTCGTCTTGTTTTCTCAAGAATAGCTCCCTACTTTATTGACAGCCTCATAACGTGGATACACGAGTACAGAAGACAAACCCAAGGGCTGCCTTTATATACCTTTTCATGACCCTGGGAGAAACCGGTTTGACTGGGCTGTGAAGCAGGCGTAGTGGGCCGCAGCTTTTTCCTGTGCTCTGAGCACAGCCCAGTCTCCAATATGGCAGCGCCCTTTACCCAATTTTGAAAAGGTCGATACCAGCCAAAGTTTAGCGCCGAACTGTTACGGCGAAACATCCTGCCATTGGTCAGAGGGCCATGTTTGGGTAATGACATCGACAACGCTACCAGTATGTGAAACCAACCTCATTCCTCCTCTCTCCCCTTCGTATCTAATACACATATCACACTGACTTCTTTGCCTTTGCAGTAGCGGATCCCAGTCAGCCCAGTGTAGGAGTGGCCATGTCGGAAGCACAGAGGAGCGTTTGTGTCGTTGGCGCCGGCTCGAGCGGCCTGACGACTGCGTGCCAGATGCTCGACTACGGCTTCGACGTGGTGCTATACGAGAGGTCGGGCGGCGTCGGGGGACTCTGGGCTTACCACGGCGATGACGTCGAGGGACAGGCCTCAGTGATGCGCACTACTATAATCAACACTAGCAAGGAAATGAGCGCGTTCAGGTGGGTCTTCCTGTCTGAAAGATTTGGTGTTACCTTTCTCTCGCATATACCCTTGTATCAGATGATCGAACAACAGAAATATTGTAAGGTGTAGTCTATACATAAACAGAAAGGCTGATCGATAGCTGCATCGATTTATCACATTTTTTCGACATAGCCAGTCTTCTGTCATTCTGAAACCTGTAAGGTCTCAGATCGTCGTATCACGCATCGGAAGCTCTTAAGCAACTAAAACTTAGTATGCATTCATTGCCTACCACCTCTGCGAGGGTTGCTTTGAGTCAAGCGAAAATGTTTGGAAGAAAACAGGTTCCACGAGTAAACGTGAACTTGATGAAGGGTATGCCGTATAAACTGCCTTTTTTCTTTTTTTTTTGGAGAGAAGCTTCAAAAGTTCGCATGAACCTCGCTTCTCTGCGGTGACTTCCCACCGCCCAAGGATCTCCCCAACTACATGCACAACACCAAGATGCTACGTTACTTCCGAAGCTACGCCGACCACTACGGAGTGACGAAGCACGTGAAGACGAGGCATGACGTGGTTCAAGTGACCCCGGCCACTGATTACGACAAAACTGGCCGTTGGGACGTGGTCGTTAGAAGCCTTGAGACGAAAACTGACCGCACCGAGACGTTCGACGCCGTGGCCGTGTGCGTGGGTCATCACGTGTATCCGAACGTTCCGAGCTTCAAGGGACAAGAGAAGTTCCGCGGCCGCATTGTCCATACGCACAGCCTCAAGAACGCCAACAAATTCCGGGACCACCGGGGGCCTGTGATCGGTATTGGCAACTCCGCGGTAGACGCCGTCGTCGACGTCAGCCAAGTGGCCCTCGAGGTATGTTGCATCCTTATAACACTAGCGCTGTCTAAATAGTTCATTCGACGCACTCCAATGATGTCTTTAAGTGGTCTGCCTACTGCAGGACGGTAATAGAGCACCGTCCGAAACGAAGCTGGCAAGCTAGACACAGGCGTCCAACCGACGTCGTTCAAGAAGCTTGTGCGAATTGGTGGCTGCCCATTCTTTAACCAGCGGGAACAGGACGAGGGCGGGAGAACAGATGTAGCAATCGGCGTTGACTGAACTGCGCTGCCATTTTAGAATGTGCTACGAAACTACAGCCAGGTAGGGTTGTCATTGATGGCTACTCAGCGAAATATTTGGCGCTTTAGGACCCTGTCAGCGATGAAAGTTTGATTTCCTGGCTACTCTTGTAGCGAGAGCTACATTACCTGCAGTCTCGCCATTTCGCTTTGGCTCTCGCTTTGCCAGTTCTGCTAATGTGGGAGGAGCCGAGCGACGTCAGAGCCGCGCAGCTAGTGCGCCGTGCCGACCGAGGAGTTTCGCGGTCTACTGCGCATGTGCGAGGATCCAAGTGATGGAGTTTCTTACTCTTATCTTACTCTTACTCTTAGTGTAAGAAACTCTATGCGCCGACTAAGAAGTTTCCCGGTATATTGCTCATGTGCGCACCACCGAGGGGTCTCGCGTGCGCAAGGGAGAGAGTTCGCGACATCGTATAAAGGGGGGGGGGGGGGGGGGGGGGGAACGGTACGGCGGCATAACCACTATCATGGGAAACAAGTAGAGCGAGGCCGACGCTGCGCGTCGTAGAAGACGGGAGAAACTCGAGTCGTCGGACCCCGAGGTTGCGGCCTGGTAGTTAGCCGTCGAGGAAAGCATGAGCGGCAAAAAAGCTCAGAGCGATGCGGAGACGCCGGAGCAGAGAGAAGAGCGCTTCGCCAAGCGCAGACGCCAGGACGCGGAGCGGAAACAGCGGCATACCCTGGCCCTACTGGAAGACCGGAGTCAGGAAATGGAGACGTCTGAAGAAAATTACGCGAAGGACCATCGCATGACTGACCATGCGATCAAGCTGAATGAAAGTTCCAGTGCCAAGCGCGTTTGAAACAGACTTCCCTAACTACCCATTTTTCTATGCATCTGGTGCGTAGTGTTTAACACAGCAATGTTAGTGCCATTTTCCTGACCTGGCGCAAAGAGCACTGAAAACTGTGACTCGTAATTTTTTCAGCTCCTAGTTTCTTTCTATTTTTTCCCGAAGAGCGTGTTCTTTTGCGCGTCCTTGACAAAAAGAACGATGTACGTTCGGTTTAGTTTGTGTGGTTTAACGTCCCACAGTGATATTTAGGCTACGAAAAACGCCGTAGTGAAGGGCTCCGGAAATGTACGGCAATTTAAGCTTGACTTCTTTTTCGAGCCCCACCGGGGTGGTGTTGTAGTGGTGGCTGTAGGAAGAAGGAAAATAAAATGCACGGGCCTGCTACTGGCTCTGTAGCTGAGCCACCTCCGCTGCCTCGTGCAGATAGAAGAGAAAATAGAGAACAAAGAAAAGAAAGATGGAGAGAAAGACGCACGCCGCAGCAACCATCGTCCACCACCTAAGCGGTGGCGGGTGCAATGATGGCCTACAACAGATAAAAATTCGGTGGCTGGCTAGCCCCTGCTGCAAACGGCGTTGACCTACCGTTTCCGCCCCGTAGGGCCAGGAACAGCCACCCTTCACCTCTTCCCGGGGTGGTGCAGTGGTAAGACGCCCGACTACTGTGCCGGAGTACCGCGGCGGCTGCGTTTCGATAAAGGCGAAACGAAGAGGGGTCCGTGTGCTGTGCGATGTCAGTGCACGTTAAAAATCCCCGGGTAGTCGAATTTACTTCGTAGCCCTCCACTACGGCTCCTCTTTCTCTCTTTCCACTTTAACTCCCATCTTCCTTCCTTCCCTTACGGTGTAGTTCAGGTCTCCACAGAAACAAGTGTGACAGATACTGCGCCTCTACCTTCCTGTGAACCAATTATTATTATTAATATTATTGTTTTTCGAAATTATATGACCAAAATTCGATGTACAGGTGAAATAGAACATATCATTTTAGCTTTTAAAGTTTCTGCTTAGTTATTGGCTAGATTTCTCTATGATTAGTCTGGCAAAAACACAGTTTATTCAAGATAACTTGTTCGTCTCCGCATTGACCATTTCGTGAATTATTTGTTTGCAAGGTACCCACGGCTTGAACACCAACAAAACGGCAAAAATGTGATTTTTTATGCTATTTTATAAGGCTACGAATTTGGCTTTATAGAATCAAACGACTTGGTTACTTTCGGCTACTTTCAGCCCGAGCTCTGACTCCTTTAGTACCTACACAATGAAAACACTGCAGACTGCCCTATACTTAGCTATCGTACACGGCTACTAATTTTTCTGCACTTCTGAGCCGTCGAAAGGAGCTAAGTTGGGAAAATACCACCCCTGGGCATGGGCTTGGTAAATCTGCGCATAGCCTTTGACTTTGCTACCTGACCAATATCAACAGGGTGGACTTTCTGACCTATAAGGGTATATTTCTTTCGAATGCTTCGATCGTAACAGTTCTAGCTGTTAGAACGAACACCCTTGCACGAAATTGATGCACAGCAAGCCTCGAAGGCATTTTTGAATGCTTGGTGACGAAGTGCTGCATTTAGAGATTTCTGCTGCTTAATGCATATTTGAAATGTCTTTGTTTCTTGTACCTAAAAATTAGAACTGCTAGCGAGTGTGTACCCTGTTATTTTCAAAACTTAAGACCTTCGTCTCACACGCAGCACATGCACAAGAAACGCGAAGTTACAGCGTGCATCAAGCGTGTATATAGCTAGTGGTCGCCAGGCTCCTTTTGTCATTTCTCGGTTTAAAAGAAATAGAAAGACATTGCTCAAGCGCAAATTTTTAAGCGAAATACATAGTCCGATTACTTAAACTAGTCCGGCAAGGAACAGCGTTACGTGTGCCTGCAGCTAAATCAGCGCATTATTAAATTGCGTTTTAATTTATTCAATTAATCTAATTTTGCAGACATACCTGTCTACGAGGAGGGGCGCTTGGGTGATTAGGCGTGTGGGCCCTAATGGAATGCCCATTGATATCTTCCTGACAACGCGACTTAAGAACTACCTGAAGCACATGCTGCCGGAATCGGTGAGCAACGACTACGTGGAAAACATTCTGAACGGATTCTTCAACCACGAGGTGTACGGCATCAAGCCAAAGCACCGTTACAACGCCCAGCACCCGACCTTCAACGATGTACTGCCAAACCTCATACTCAGCGGGAAGGTGCAGGTCAAAAAGAACATAGTCGAGTTCACCGAGGAGGGCGTTCTCTTTGAAGGTGACTGCAAGGTGAGCTCCTGAAAAGAAAATTTGTGGCTCCACTCAGAGCCACCAGTTCTTGCTAGCCTCGGTTTTATACATGGTTCATAGGAAAGTAGGCGTGCACACTTTCTGTTACTGCTGACCTCTTTGGGGGTGGAGGTCGGGACAACTTATCCAGCTAGCAATAAAGCCAGAAGGCACTGTAGTTCGCAAAATGTGGCTCCGCCTTTGAGCCTGTGCTTCGGCCAGGCTACCTCGCAGTCTATCACGTGCCGTGAATAGAGAAAATAAATTTTTATTGATACTTGCATAATAAGGTGTATTCCAGCGCCTTGACTTTTCTTCCAGACTCTCAGACCTTCTGAAGCATAAAGAGCTCCCAGACCTTTTGAGCTTTACCCAGGGCGAATAGACCACTGCCCCCACATCTCGCTGGCCCAAATTACATAAGTAATTAGCCAAATTGCGTGATAAAATTTGATGCGCCGTCATTTATCAGGATATGGGCATATCATTGTTCCATTTTTTTTGGACGAAATCTGCGCTAGTTGATAAGTGGTTGATCCTTAACGTCATCCGACCGAGAAACGTGAGCATGCGACGAAGAAGGCTAGGACCAAAGGACATAAAGAACAAGCTTCAGCAGTACATTGCACTTGCAGTCAGTGCAGCTAAGCTGGAATGTCATCATGGGAAAGGCGTGTGATGCTGACTTCTGTGCTTTCTTGAATGCTTCAGGTAACTCCACTGGATGACGTTATTCTGGCCACGGGTTACCAGATCAGGTTTCCCTTCCTCCCAAAAGACGTGGTGTCGGTAGTGGACAACCACGTGCAGCTCTACAAGTACGTCTTTCCGCCCCACCTGCAGCATCCGAGTATGGCCATCATCGGGCTAATACAGCCGGTCGGCGCCATATTCCCCATCGCCGAGCTGCAGGTAAGACAAGCTAAGCTGATCTGTCAGGTATACTTCGCATATCGAAGGCTCTGCGAATGCATGTTGAAACTACGCTTCATTACGTTAACTTGACGTGTAAGGTAAAAATGACCCACCTGCACCCGGCCGCTGAAAACACAAAATAACATGACTGTGGTAATGTTCCGAATACCACCTGCAGGTGGTATTCGGAACGGAGTAGAGTAAACCCTTAATATTTGAAATTGAAGTAGTTCGAAATGTCGTTCGAAGGATTTCTATGGTCCCGCAATTCCTAACGCAAATCTGAACTGATAATTCCAAACGGCGGCATTTTTGATGATCCGGAGTTCCTTTTGGCAAGCCCGATCTCAATTTTGCAGCGAATTGGTGAAATGATAGCCCCTCTGAGTAGCGAGGCAGCGCTGCAGAGCGATACCTATTATTAATATATAGCACTCATATATAGCATATATAGCAATATTAATATAGCACTCGTTCTAGTACTTCCAGCACAAAGATCAGTCTGTGCTACGCCCGGCTTGCACACCGTCGGTCGGAATGCAAGCCTGTAGTGGAGAAAACAAGAAGAGCCGCGGACACCAATTTCAAAATAGTCAGTGGCTAGAGTTCCGTCCAGACGGAATTGTACCCGCCACAGCCATCTCGATGAACCGTTTCTGTCTGGTTTCTATCGTCGCTATGCCATATTAGCAGCAGTAAACGTTCCGTCTGGGCGAACGGTCAGCAAACATTTTGTCCGGACGGAGCTTTAGCACGGAAAGTTCGGCAAACGTTCCGTCTGGGCGGAACTTTAGCAGCAGTAAACGTTCCATCTGGACGGAACGGTAGACACTCCGTTAAATAACGTTGTTTGGGCGCTTGGTCAGGGCAAGGTCAGACTCTGCATCCCGGCCGTGGTAAAGAGGCAGATCTTGCATGGACGCATGGCGCTTAGAGATTAAAAAAATTCTTATGCCCATGGTTTCCGCTGAAGAAAAAAATTCGAATTATTGTCGTTTATCCGACTCGTTCGAACTGGCAGTCGCTTCTTCGAACGAACGGTAGGCAGCCCGAGAGTAATCTTGCTATATCCAGGACGTGCGTCATACCGGAATGCAAAACTACGGTATAGTTTGCATTTTGGTGTGCCGTTATAAGTTAGCTGGAGTAACACACACGACAGTTTCTGAAGGGCAGGTAGACGGGCGGGTAGACGGGCGGGTAGAGGGCCGGTTTTTACGCTTCTCATCTCCATTGACTTCGGTCTGCTGTCTTCGTGATCTCCTCTCTAAGCATTTAGTACTTCTTGCGCAAACGTCCGCATCAGTGTCATCCCGCGGCACCTGAATTACATAAAAAAAAAAAAAAATATGGCACTGAGACAAGCAGGGAACAGAGGCATTATGCATAGAGTTATTTTTTATCAGCAACTTTAAGGGATGCCTCGGTCCCATTGTATTTGGCTGATTCGATGAGCCGAATGACGAGCAAACACACGTACCCTATATAAATGGTAGAAACAATGTTCCGAGATCACTGCAGGATATGCGCAAGCCTGAGCGTTGCTGTGTTGTCCACGAGATGTGTCAGCGGGATTCCGCGAGTGACAGAGACTGCGCCCTTCCTTTGCTGTAAACCAATTATAGAACACCAGTGAACTTCGATGCGCTCAACGGAACGCTGGTTGCGTTCGACAAGGGGCGCACGATGTACCGTGTGCAGCAGCAATGCTCAGGTTTTCGTATTGCTGCACTGCAGATTCTGCAGTGGTGTCGAAATTTTTCAGACTGCAGGTGGTTTATTAATTTTCTTTACACACTCCCTAACCATTCCCACCAATTTGTGCTTGCAAATCATGCCCTTTCCCGCTCATTCACGTTCAACTATATCAAATTTCCGCATTCGAAAGTTAGGCTCTAATTAGTTATCTAACAAACCAACATCAACCTTTTCGTCACTTTCACACCTTTCCTTGACGCACTGTTCAATTGTACCATTCTTTATTCGGTATACCAACTAGTTATTTGTTTACAGCTTCGACAGTCACGCCCACGCGAAATCCGCCATATAGCCGTACAATGCTTAAGCATTAATAATTGTAAAGGGATGCCTTTGATTGAGGGAAAAATTCGGTCAACCAGAAAGTACACACATCGTCATGGAATTTATTCCATTCGTCCTCAGCAATAAAGCAAAACCTCGTTCCACAAAGCCACGTTACCTATCCTTGTGTAGCTCAGTAATTGGAGGGAAAAGCACTGCCCCCGCTATAAATCCATCAATCTCGAGCGAAAACTCCTGGCACCTGAATGGCCTTGCAGCATTGGTGTAGGCGCAAATAAGATGAGAGTAAATGGACAGATAAAAACGGAAATATAGATAGATAAAGGTAGATGTATAACGATGCATAAGCTAATTTTTCCTGCGTGACTAGCCCAAATGATCCAATCACGACTCTATATCACTCAGAACAGGGTGGGCCTTGCCCATACGTTGTTTGGTAAGGTTGTGGCGCAAGGGGTAAGTCTACAGACTGCAAATTCACCTGAATTAGCACTGGGAGTCTCCAAAGCGGACTATGACAAAGCTGAAACAGGTGGCATGCTCGTGACGTCGCCGCTGCCCTTTCAGTTGTGCCAGATGCTCCACAGGTAGTACTGTTTGCAGGCGGCCGCAAAGCCAGCACGCCTAGAGGAGTTATCGCACTTAAGTGATGTAGAAAGTGCAGACCATGCTCAGGAACGACAGACACATGGAGCGCGTGTTTTCAGCTGAAACTGAGAGATATTAATGCATGCCTCACTTAGATGACACCACAACCCCAGTATACGCAAGAATAAAAGCCCAGAAAGGAATCATAGAAGCATTTAACACCAGAATCGCAGAGACAAAAAAGCTACATCAGCGCACCTCCAGCCATCCTCGCCGATTGCGACATGGAATGGTTGATGTAATTGGCCGCAATATAGGTAGAAGGAAGATGGCGGCCTATAGAGTGAAGAAACATTTCGGTCTGACATGCTGCTCACTTTCCGCTATCTTGGCTCGGCACGAAACCCCATATTCCGGATAATAAATGATTGGTTCAAAGTATGTGCTTCGTATATCTGCTGTTCGTGTGCATGTCTGTTTTATGCATTAATTAAGATTGATATCCCCATTATAAAGCACAGACCAACAAACACTTCCGACGCTGTATGATAGAAATAAAACGCCTGAGAGTGATATATTGCCATCTGATGTCGTAAAGAGTGATTTAAGCTGTCTATCGTCACAACTGTCATTTATGTATCGCAACTTACGAGTTAGTTGCTTGCATCGGACATAGCGCATAAACTGTATCTGCTACAAGGCGTGGCCCGACGCGGGTGTGTGTGCGTGTGCGCGCGCGCACACGTGTGTGTAGGAGAGAGAGAGAGAGAGAGAGAGAGAGAGAGAGAGAGAGAGAGAGAG
>JAJIZL010124735.1:159843-173316 GCA_023969395.1 Amblyomma maculatum | reverse complement strand
GAGAGAGAGAGAGAGAGAGAGAGAGAGAGAGAGAGAGAGAGAGAGAGCGTCGCGCTGATAACTGATATCAGTTTTTAATTGAGGAAAGATAAAACGTTGTAGTGAGGGATTACGACATGTCCAGTCGAGAACGCCTAGCTTTCACTCGCCTTGGGAACATGCAGGCCCGCTGGATGGCCGAGCTGCTCACCAAGAAGCGTTCGTTGCCCTCCGAGGGGGCCATGCATGAGAACATCCGAAAGAAGCGGACTGCCATGCGACAGCGGTACGTCGACTCGCCGCGCCACACTATACAGGTGGACTGGATCGACTACATGGACGAGCTGGCTAGTCAGATCGGCGCTCGGCCCAACATGATCAAGTACTTTTTGACCGACTACGAGCTTTTCCGGGCGCTGCTCGGGCCCTGCGTTCCCTACCAGTTCAGGCTCGAGGGTCCGCACCAATGGCCTGGAGCTCGCCAGGCCATCCTAGATTCCCGCAGTAGAGTGATGTACCCCCTCAACGACCGTTGTTCCTCGTTCAGACGGAAGGACAAGGGACATTTTACCTTTTTCAACGTGTGTGCCTTCTTGTTCGTCCTTGCCGTTGCGTTCATCTTTTCCGGGATGCGGCAACATTCCTAAGTGGGGTCATCCGGTTCAAAATGTTGGCGCCTCCAGCGCCAGCTCCTGGGTGCTATCAGATACGTAGGCGATGCTCATGCATGAATTCTCGTCTCAGCTGCTGGGGCAACTTATGAGCAGGGAAGCTTTTTAGTCCAAAAGGATGCAGCATCCTTCGATCCATAAGTCTGCCAAACTTTGAAGCATGTGGTTCATAGATTTTTTATTTGTGACTGCTCAATAGTAATATCGCTGGACTCACTGCAAATCCGCAACGCGCACAGCAATGGGCGTACGATGTACCGCGGGTCCCTGTGTCACCAGCACTAGGCTCTGTGGATACACATTGCGTCTGTATCGCCGGTCTCACGTAACTATTTTATTTTTCGGCGAAGATAACGATTTGGTCTTGCAACGCGCATAGTCGGTTTCTGTGTAGGCCTGCATGTGCTACATGGCCACGTGTTTCTTAGGCGGCGACAGCTATCCACTCCTCCACACCACCCTCTTTTTCTCTGTGAATTCTCTTCCCCCTCCTCTGGTCGCCAAGAGTAATGCCACAAAGATGGCCAACATAAGTCACGACCAGTGTCCCTTCCCAAAAATATCCCATAAATTTCATCACGACCACCATGCAGGTGACGAAAATATTGCAGATTAAATCATGCTTTGGGATGGCATCTTCCTGAATGGAGTAGCTCTTTTCGCTTTACGTTACGTGTATAAGGTATAATCACGCCCAGTTCCTGTGCACTGTTCACCGTGGTATTCACCGTGGGTTTTGCACATTTATTGCATTTATATCGCTAATAAAGATTTTATTGTTGTGGTGATTCTTCGCATGTTAGTGAAGTCAAGGTAAGATTTGTTATTATTGCGATTGCGCTGGCGTCCACATTCCGAGAAAAAGCCGGCGTGTGTCAAGAAATTTACTGATTGGTTGGAAAGGTTGCGTGACTTTGTGACGTTATCAAGGTCTCAACGAATCAGCGATTAGGCCACAAGGTTACGAGGCCTGATCGCTGAGTGCTGAATGGTGATGGGTTGGGTGAATTGGCTTTGAGACCACGTGACGTCTCTAATAATATAACCCAATTCAAGGAATAAAAAATATGAAGTAAACTCCAGAGCTGCGAAGAAAGATTTTTGCCACATGCGACCATTATTACCGTGCAATCCACATAGCTTTATCAAAAAACATCCACGATCACACGATCATGTGCCCAAGTACAAACACTTTAAAGCAGAATTCTGTAAAGATAAAAATGTATAGTCTTCGGTTACTGTGTCTCGACAAATCCACGTAGACTTACTAAAAAATTGTATGAGGCAATAACCTCACATTTTCTCACACAATCTCACTCAATTCACGTAAGAAATCACATACAAGTCGCATATAATTGCATAAGGTCTCACAGATTCTTATACATTATCATAAATTATGTACGATATTTTTGGTAATGAGGTGCACCGTATGAGAGTTTATGCGATTAGATGAAATTTTATGAGGTTATTGCCCCGTAGAACTTTTGGTTTTGAGTAGGGAAGCTCCAGCAATTAGACGTGTAACTGATATTTGCATGGTAGCGAGTGCACAAGGAAGATGTGACTCTTGGAAAACAGAAACTACATGACCAAGAAGCTGGGAAAAACTTCAGTCTGCTAGCGTGTTTTGAAAATAGGACTTGTTTTCGCATGTAATTTGACTGTTGGCATACATAGAAAATAAGTGGAACTTATTTTCATGCCAAACGAGGTGTGTGAGACGTATCAATGACGCAGTCGCAGTGTAGGATTCCCAGTTTCAAATTATACCTATGCAGACGTGGGTGGACACCAACGAACCTACGTGATTCATGTCCTTCAGGGAGGTTGACAATATAGAACATTTTCTCCTCTCCTGAAGGAAGTTGGTACTTCAGAAAAAGATCTACATGCAGGCCCCTCTCTCCAGGTTAGGGCCCCTCTTGTCCCTCTGCCAGTGCTACTATATCGTTCGGTGCGAGCAGCAAAGGATTCGCATTGGGTGGAGTTTGTAAGATTCTCAATGATTACCTGGCACACATAATTCCAGACGTTACTGCACCACCCACCAAGCTACATTTTAATGACTGCTGCGTTGTCCCCCTCCTAGCATCCTCTTTGTGGAAAAGTACACGTGCCCTCTTCCCGCCGTGCCCTTACCCCCTCCCTCATAACTCGACTGGAGGAGAAACCCCTTAGAAGGATAAGAGTTGGGCCGGCCCTTACTCCGTTGGTAACGTGCCGATGGGACTCTAAAAAATATAGGACCGACCAGCTGACCGAAATTTATTTATTTATTTATTTGAAGATACTGCAGACCATACATATACATGGTCCAGACAGGAGTGGCATTCGTAACAAAAATGTAAATACACATATAACAAGCATATGGCTGCACAAAAACAAATTGGATACAAGTAAAAATATTCATAACGAGCGAAGTACAATTAACAACACAAGAATTGACGCTCCAATTCTTTAGCAAAGTCGCTGGCTGCGAAAGTGTGCAAAGGCAAAGAATTCCAATCAGTGATATTTCTGGGAAAAAAACTATGTTAAAGATGTTTGTTTTTGCAAAGATTGGAGACAAGGAGCGATGGTGTGTGTGTCTAGTCTTCCTGGTGCAATGTGGCTTTACGCAACATGGAAATGTTCTACACCGGCTGCGGAGGGGGATATGTTCGCCACCAGGGACCAGGACATCAGGGACATGGATTCTCCAGGAAGTAGGACTGTCGGCGACAAAAGGAGGCTTTCTCCAAGTGGCAAACAGACAACGCTAAAAGCAAAAACCTTCTCCAGTTTCTGAACGAAAACGATTTACATGAATTTATATAGTATGCCTTATGGCAAGTTATCAAAATAAAACCAACAAACTGATAAGCTGAATCGCAACTCTTAAAATGATTCCAGATCTTATTTCACCAAAATCATCATCATCAGCAGCAGGACTGTACCCACTGCAGGGCGAAGTCCTCTGCCATTTTACTCCATTTAACGTGGTCCTGTGCTAGCTGCACCCACTTGACCCTTGCGTACTTCTTAACTACATCCGCCTAAATAATTTTCTGCCATTCTCTGCACAAGGGGTGGCAGAAACTCTTGTTATCATAAATGAAATATTCTCGTGTCGTTTTCTGTCGCTAGATTCTTTGTTTCCCGTTGTTCGCCAATTATTTTGTTGTAATTACTATTCGTCATTTCCTCGCTTGTACCACTACACTTTGGCCAATCACCCTACGGGGGTATGAGCCATGTTTCAAGAGGCCAAGAAGAATATATTGCTTCTTGCTTTCGGCATATCGCTCTGCGATACAAAACTGAAGAAAACTAACGTTGTCGCGTATATCAAGAGAGAGTCTCAATGAATGTCTATGAATATTTTGATGCCATATATATCTCCCAGCTGTGAACGTGATGTCTAAGAGCCGCAAACAATAGACGAAAGCCTTCCGCTTACGCATTTCAAAATGATCTTATGATTATCAGTCATTCACCGCCTTTTTCACCCGGCTTCAGACGCCAAGGCCCAAGTCACTCCTAGAGGACCTGTTTTTAAGAAGCCGCGTGTTGTGCCTATTCTGCGGTCCACCTGCGCCAGTGTCATACGACACTAGATGCTCCTTGTCTCTTTGATTAAATATTCCAATACGTACTGTAACCTATACGCCTCGACTCTGTAACCCATACGCCTGCGGCTATACATATATTCACAGTCGAAGCTCTTAAGGCGAATTATAGCGATGCTTTCGACCAAGCCAGTGGGCCTTCGCAGTCGCTGATGGCGGTGGTGTCATGGTTGAAGTGAATTTATACACTGAAGTATCTTCAGGTTTTGCATGCACTGACAGACAGTCACATATACAGGTATCGGCATAAGAATATATGCTGTCACAGCACCTTACTGCAGCACCAGACAATGGCAAGTTCACACTAATGGCTGCTGTTGGATGGTAGGCGGTACGGCGGGACAAACTACCGAGAGCGTTGCTGAAACCCAGGTTGATCGGGTCCATTTGTGTGAGTGATCGCCCACGTGTTCAGAACGTAGTAAATGTTCAGAAAGAAAGTGGAGCGAACCGTTTGTGTCCCTGGGGGTGGAACCTTGCTGCTCAAGCTTAGGAACATTCCCAGGACCATCCACTAAGAAGACAGGAAGAGGAGTTTTCTATCACTTTCCACTCATTGTAGAGTACCTGCTCTTGGTGTGATAGCGTGAACCCGCATAAATGGCGGCTCGCGGAAGGAGCCCATAAGATCACAATCCATATAAGATGTGTTGGTACAGAGACTTGTGCAGCGCTCTTAAGGGAGCAGCTTTTTGATAGCCTGTGGAGGGTACAGTCACTTTTTAAAAGGTAAGCTGAAGAGTCAAGTGAATTTGCAACAAGTGAGTTTTTTTTGCTCCTCAT
The DNA here is from genome assembly GCA_023969395.1 of Amblyomma maculatum. NCBI lineage: Eukaryota > Metazoa > Arthropoda > Arachnida > Ixodida > Ixodidae > Amblyomma > Amblyomma maculatum. Next base: position 168,275 of record JAJIZL010124735.1, on the reverse strand, counting down.
TATTCCATATCTGATGCCAAAACTGCTTCTTTACTTTTATACTTCTACCACATCAATACAATTTTTAGTCGTGTCGCAAAAAATGGCGCCATCGCTTTAAAAATGGCTTTAAGCCATCGCGGCGCGAAGGAAGCGCGAGCGTGGCGTCTCGTTGACGCGTCGAAACGAACTAGCAGATGGCAACCGATTCCGCTTTTTGTTTCCTATCGCATCCTTCGCGTTTTCTATACTGTTCTCCTCATTCAATGTTCCCCGACTCAACTAGACCGCGTTTACATACTTCTTGCCATGGGGGTCTAGAGAGTCAGCTCACACCATATGGCGGAGTTGACCCGAATCGACGCCTCAATTTGTCGATCCGACACGACGGCGTTTACATGAACCTAGTAACTGATTTCGGACCCGATAACTCGACCCACCCCTGTCGGGTACATGTAAACACCGCTTCTATGGTCCCACAGACGTGTGGTCATTCCCTACACCTCTCGTGATAACCACCTTCTAGGTGGCTCGCAGTGCCCTGACCCTCTGGTTCCGTTTTGCTCTGCTCTGGACTGTAACCACAGTAACCACCTTCCGGGCACACAGCTCACTACTACTACGGCGGGAAACGCGGGAAATACGGCTCCGGTATCTGTCGATTTAGAAACCGCGAGAAAGACTGTCAGCAAAAACAAAAAAAAAACAAAACAAAAAAACAACAACTATAATGGGCTGGACACGCTATCACACAATACGATACGACAGACTAGTGTAAGCAGTTGCAGTTTTGGAAGTTCGAGGCTACAAATAAATCCTTTTAAATAGATGTTCTACCCTTGGCTATTTTTGACACTTGGCCACCTCCAAATTCATATATTGTGTGCTAATTCCTTTGGAATTCTTTTTTTTTTCGCTTATCGGGACTTCCCGTAGTACGTTTGTCATTCATCCTTAAATGCCTAGCTCAGCTCGCCTTGCCGCAGTCTTGCTTACGCTGGTTTCAATGTCTAATTCCCTCCGGAGCCAATACAGTTTATTTCTCTCTTGCTCTGGACGACTTACCAGAAATATTGCTACTGTCGCTTCCGTGAAAGAATAGTTGTCTTCTTGCAGCCGTATAATTCATGTATAATTACCCACACTCATTAATTACTGAGTAATTGTCTTTAATCGGTTTACGGATGTCTTCCTTTACTCGATTTTACATCAATGAATTTTACGTGCGCTGCGCATTCATATCCAGGACCGCAGCCTTACGATTGGAGAAATTGCAGCTGACGTATTTTTCTACACTGAAAGATGCTGCGGTGCATAAGGTTCTCAGGCATATAACACAGCTGCATCGTGAGCGTGCAAGAGTGTTTACGTCTGGCGAACCAACGCTGATCAACGCCACGATGCTAGCTGGTGACCCTAGTGGGAAACTGTTGGGCGAGGTTCAAATAGAGCCTTCACTTCGATGGTCAACGTTTTCGTGGTGGGGAGGTAGGTAGAGCCCCTGTTTTTGTGGTGGACACACAGACTTCCAAGGGTCGTGACCCCATTAATTAGCAGCGGAGGCGGCTGCGATCATCGAAAAAGGTGACGAGAAAGATTCAGAAGAGCTGTGAGGGCCAAGGCCTGCCCGCTCGTACCGCCACGCCGCCGACCGGAAACATGCTCACACTCAAGCGTCTGCAAGAAAGGAAGGCAAATAAACTAATTCTCAAAAAAGCGACGGTAATAGTAGCGGACAAGAGATATTCCTGTAAAATACCCAGGATAGATCACAGAACAACAAGAAATTATTTCACATGTGCTCTTATAAAAACATAGTCAAGACTCGACAAATGATGTCCAGTGGTGGCGCCTGGGGAATTATAAGTAAGTTAAGCACATCTAACGCAGAGAACGGCACTCGACAAAGGAGTGAAGAAAGCGGGAGAAGACGGAGTCCACTGTGTCGAAAAAAAGAATAAGGAAGTAGAAAACAAGAACAAAGCAAAGAAAAGAAAGAAAAAGCACCGAAGAGATAACTTTCGAAGTGCCAGCAACGAAGGTCGTACAATGGCGCAGTATTATTACTGCTATTTCAATTTTCCGTTATATTCGAAATTTCATGCTCCTCTAAAAAAACTGGCGGGTGAGCTTATGTCGAAAGTAATACTAAAATGGTCTACACTGTTATCAAACAAAGAAAAAAGACGAAGTACAAGAAATGCCTGGTCGCACCGGGCCGTACGAGAGGGCTTTGCAGACCCCACGCAGACGCGGGCATATTGAAAGTACTGTTCAAGACGGTGATGGTGGTGGTGAAAACATTTATTATAATTGATGATGGTGGTGGCAGAAGGGTTTCCTCCTTATCGCATCTATTGTTTCACTTACATTTTTTTTTCGACGTTGTTCACCACCGCTGGATGAAGGGATTGGCCGGAGACCCTTAAAAACTATTCCCCAACCTTAAAAAAGTGCAGATAACCACACAAGTTCACCTCACCTCCCAAAGTGGTATGGAATTCCTGTTTCTTCAGCTCGACAAGGTATTCCGACAGATAAACGAAGTCAGGTTAGGTGAAGACCCCGTCTCATAGTTCTGTTTTTTTTTTTCCTCTATACCTGTTGCCCGAAGTTCGCTCCTTTGTGGTCCCGTACATGAAGCAGGCTGGAATAAATGGGACCCCTTCCTCGGAGACGAGGCCCTGGGCTGCAGCCTCCTCATTCCCCATCTTAATCCAGCGCTGCCTGTCCTGTCTGGCACCGGAGTTTATTCCCAGCGCTAGCATGAGCGAACATTCGCCTGTAACCTTGTTGGTGAGTTGAACGACCTAGATTCATTAGCGTGTTTTATTGCTAGCTGTGGTTATTGTAGCAATAAATTATTGTTTGTTGTCAGCACGGGTTGTTCCTTTTTTTTCCCCCAAGAGCACAGCGCGCCGTGGTCGGCGTACGCTCGCTAGCGCGCACAACCACGGGGCGGGGGTGAGCGGTTTGGACTGTCAGCCGCTATTAAGCGGGGAAAACGCACTCATCTCTATTAAAATCCTCAGAATGTCCAACAAGATCTACATAGATATAAATTCGAACTAGGAACCTGATCCACAGCAGTGTCATTGAAACCTCGCACATCCTGGTTTTATATGCCCCCACATTTCATTTATATGCTAAATGTTAAGAATCGGCGGTATTTAGTAAGGTGTCATGTAGTCTGGCTGGTATGTGCTGGGATCGCTAAAACTGGAAATTGCCAAGCGGCTAAAGTTAGGGATGGGATATGTCGCTGACGCATTAAGAGCCGATCTTGCTAAGAAATCAGCCACTTCGTTTAAATGAATACATGCATGGTCAGGTATTTTTTATTTGCTGTCCGTTTATCCGGACAGAAAACGTCTTGTCGTTAAGCAGGTTATGTACCACTCGTGGTGTTGTTGTTGACCAAATAACACATGGCACCTACCCTCACAGTTTTGAAATGTGCTTATACATGTCAGATGGGCATGGCGAAAGTGTAGTCATAAAGACTGAACCAGCTATTATTCTTTTGCAGGTTTTCCTGTGCTACGCACGTAATGCGGCACACGCTACCAGCAAGAATGCAGCCTTCTTCGGCAACGGCGAGCTACACCGCTTCCTGGGACCATCGTGGCAACTTGCTTCTTCCTGATTCGAGCATGCGCATGAAACATCAATGGTAACGGAAGTGACGTCCCAGCACTCCAGCTATATAAGTGCAGTCAACACCCAGCATCTCGGTGGACATGGCGAAAATGTAGTTATGAAGACTGCACCAGCTAGTCTGCTGCTGCAGGTCAGTAAATTTGGAAAATGATTCAGGAGCGATAACCGATTTATTATAGTACTGTAATGCCCCGAACTCTGTGTGTCTTGTGACTGGGAATGTGTTTCTATGCTACTGATGCTGTCTGGTGATGTTGAGCCTAATCCAGGACCTAAACAAGTTGAAACAATGCTCGCGGAACTATTGGCGGGGCAAAAACTAATCAGGGAGGATATAAGAGAAATAAAATCAACACAGGCTTCCTTTTTTAAACCAGTCAGAGATCATAAACGAAAGATATTAGAGATGGAAACGGCCATTCATAATGGGAAAAAGTATGAAGAAAAGATAGAGTGCCTAGAAGAAGCAGTTACTAGCATAAGTACTGCTCTTCAGCGTAATCAAGCAAAAATGGTAGATCTAGAAAACCAAAGCCGTAGGAATAATTTAAGCGTGTTTGTAATTTCAGAACGTGCAAGGAAAACGTTCGGTGAATTGAAAACGAGAGCCTTGACAGATGTACTTGAGACCACACTCTGAGTGAAAGCAACTCTGTTGAAAGGAATCACAGGATCTGAGAAAACGTTCGATTAAAAATTGACGTTATCTAAAATTATTTGGCTATAACGAAAAGGCGAAAATATTTCAGAAGTGCAAAAAGCTGAAGGGTAGCAGTACCTCAATTGCAAATGATTGTTTTGAGGAAATACTAAGAATGCGGAGAAATTTGTAGGAAAGCCTGAAGGTGGAAAAATATAGTGGCTTTAATGTTCGCCTCGTGCATGATAGGATGCTGATCGACAACGACATGTTTGTCTGCGATTAGCAAGACAAAGTGAAACAAGCCTAAAACCGATAGACGTATTGATAACAGGTTCAGAGATTCAAGTCTGATTAATATCAATGTTCGTAGTATGGCAAACAAGACCCCTCGAATTTGACCACCTTTTACTGCAGTATAATCCTGATGTAGTTGTCGTGACGGAAACTTGGCTACACCTCGAAATGAAAGATTGTGAACTGATTCCTCTTTGTTATAGAATGATCGGTAAAGATCGCGACTCCCGTGGTGGGGACGTAGCAATTGTGTTTAAAAAGGACATTCAGCTGATTGTTTGGAATGATTGCCTTAACACTGAAAGTATATGGTGCAAAACTATGTTCCGAGGGGTGCCTTATGTTATCACAGCCGGGTCATTATTGCAAGGGATTTCAATTTAACTGAGATATATTTTAGTAACCTTGAAGTGGGTGCAATGGATGCTAGAAACCAGAAAGCCTTGTTAAACACTGCGTTCAGTTACCATCTCGCACAACTAGTTCATGATAACACTAGGATTACACCTGCCTCGGAATCCTTATTTGACCTTGTAGTTATATTAGGCAATGTAATGAATACAACTCGTTGGTCAAAGATAGGCTTTCCGATCACAAGTTGGTTTTAGTTTGCGTAAAAGAATCTCTGCCGGCCAAGAATTCCAAGAGACCAACTATCTCTATAAATCTCTATAAGAGAGTATTCTTAACGCAGACGATGTGAGCATACTGGACCACCCTGAGATGTCTTTGTACTCGTTCGGTCGGGCTGCTGACGTCAGCATCTTGTGGAATAAATTTAAGTATGCAATCAATAGTTGTCTAGAAAAATTTGTGAGAAAACGAACTAACACAGCCAAAAAGCGGAATCCCTAGATTAATCGCAATATAATTCAACTTAAACGAAAGTTAAGACGCAGAAGGAACAACAAAAAAGGAAGTAAAGCTGAGATCTCGCAGCTTTCTCAAGCCCTTAAGCGTGCGATCCTGACAACAAAGGAACACTTTTACTCGCAAACACTAACCAAATTTAGGAAAGATTCCCCACGGGGATTGTGGCGTCACATTGCTTCATCGCACGAGAAACTGCAGTACTCTCGTAGAAAAATACTACAGTAGAAAATGTGTCACGATATGAGCAGGCTTGACGTTGTATACGCGGGTAGACAGGATGTCATCTACGATGCAAGCAATGTGTTTACTTAAAGTCATCGAAAGAGCGCCGTAATGGCGGCCATCACAGGCAACCACATCCAGATGGCGCCAGCGAAGCGCCGATGAGGCGATGGTGGCGCCGCGTTGCAGGCGTCGCTGAAACACTGGCACACCTCGAGGAACATGCCGGCCGGGTAGAATTCCCGGCAGGCCTTATTGTGCGGGTCCTTGATGTAGCCACACGAGCGATACACTCGCTCAGGCAACTCGGGCTTATATACTGCACGAGAGCGCAGGGGTCGAAGGAAACAAAGTGAATTGATTAGAAATGCGGACCGTACGCTTGATCTCACATACAGTATTCTGCAGATTTATCGTACCCGTTTTGAAATATTCTCCCGCCTCAACTGAAGGCTCATTTGCACTGAAACTGCACAGAAAGCTTGCGCATTGTTGTCCCCTTCTTTACGAGGCAAATGCGATCATGGTGCTTACTTGGTTTGACCGCGCATGATGAGAAACCAGAACCGTCTGCGACGAGACTAAAAAGCAAAAGACACAAAAGACAGTTTTCTGCTGTGCCCCGCCGGAGTGGTACAGTGGTAAGACACCCGACTACTGCCCGGAATTCCCGGGTTCGAACCCGACCTCGGCGGCTGCGTTTCGATGGAGGCGAAATGAAGAGGCGTCCGTGTGCTGTGCGATGTCAGCGCACGTTAAAGATCCCCAGGTGGTCTAAATTACTCCGTAGCCCTCCACTACGGCTCCTCTTTCTTTCCAATTTAACTCCCACCTTCCTCCCTTCCCTTACAGCGCGGTTCAGGACTTCAGGTGTCCACAGATGCAAGTGTGACAGATGCTGCTCCTTTCCCTTCCTGTGAACTAATTATTATTATTATTATTTCTGCCGAAGGGCAGTGGTGACGCCATCTAGCGCCATTACAGGAACGTGCCATGCTTGCCTCGGCGCTTTTGAACCGTAGAACTTTCCTCCAGTGACACGAAATGGCGTCACAGATGCCTTTTGCTGGAAACTGCGCTGGCGTCTTGTGCTCCTCAGTCTCGTCGCAGACGGTTCTTGTTTCTCGTCATGCGTGGCCAAACCAAGTAAGCACCATGGTCAAACTTACCTCGCAAAGAAGGGGACAACAACGCGCAAGCTTTGTGCACAGTTTCAGCGCAAATGAGCCTCCGGTTGAGGCGAGAGAAGTTTTCAAAAGGGATACGATAAAGTTGCAGAACACTGTACAAGCGAGAAGCGGTTACCACATACCAGTATATGCACTTTGGTTACAGCTTTTATTCAACTCTAATCCCAAATGCCTTTATAGCTAATTATGGATGTGGTGAATTGTTAGTGCAAAACACTACTACGTGATGTGTTAAGTTAGAACATAGGTTTCTGTGTTTCTCGTACTTGAAGTGGCCTTCACAGCTTATAAGGGCTACAGTCTAAACGAAAGAACCCGTTTGTGTGGAACGGATTCGAACTCATCTGTTTTTTGTCGGGGATGAGTACGGAACGTCGTTAACTATCGCTGCACTCGACTGCATCGCGTGCTTTGTGCCACTCTTTCACGCCTTGCATTGCATGTAGTCTTCATCAACGTCTAAATACAAAGAAAACGTATGAGCCAACATGGCTGAACACATGCTTTTCCACGCTCTGCTGTGGTGGTGTAGGGGTTAGGGCGCACGACTACTGTTCCCAAGAATGCGGGATCGAATCCCGGCTGTGGCGGCCGCTTTTCGGTGGAGGCGAAAAGCAAGGCGTCCGTGTGCTGTGCGATGTCAGTGCACGTTAAAGAACCCCAGGTTGTCGAAACTTCCAGAGTCCTCCACTACGGTGTCGCTCTTAGGATAAGTCGCTTTGGGACGTTAAACCCCACAAACCAAACCAAACCAAACATTCTTTCCTACGTCTGCTCGATGCAACTCCGCTAAAATACCCAATATTTTAACTCTAAACCACATTAATATATAGCAAGTGCTAAAACGCAAAGTGAAGCGTGAGTTGAGGCCATATATATATATATATATATATATATATATATATATAAGTACGCAGTTGACGCGTGAGTGGCCCCTCAGTGTCACTGATTTACTTAAAAAACAGTTCTACATTGCTATATATTTAATGCACGCACCTCCAGAAGGCAAAACTTGTAGGGCATTACATTCTAACGGGAGGACAATGACGCTGCAAGACCCCTTCTACCCTCATTCGAATGAATGCATATTGAAAATCTCTACTACGTCAACTGCGTACTTATATCTACACCGCAACATCATTTGAGAAGTGCTGCTTTAAAAGCACCTCACTGGGATGACGAAGGTGGCTTGAAAACAATCGCATGGAAGAGAAGGGGTGACAAAGTATGACAGGTTCGGATGTGAAGCTTCAGCCAAAATCCCTCCATTTGGCTTATTGTACTTGGTGTTTCCCTTTTATAACGAAAGCAGTTAATTGAGTGGTTTAGCCATATAGGCCTGCATTCTAGCGTTGAATGTACAATGTCAGCCGTAAGACAATTTTTATTGATATATCTAAATCCCTATTGCTACGGTGGGTAAGTGACAAGTTCGCACAGCAGCGCAAATTCCCACTCTTCATAGTTAGGGGAGTGAGGAGTGAGGAGAGAGAGAGAGAGAGAGAGAAAAAGAGAGAGAGAGATAGAGAGAGAGAGAGAGAGAGAGAGAGAGAGAGAGAGAGAGAGAGAGA
>JAJIZL010124735.1:145940-159833 GCA_023969395.1 Amblyomma maculatum | reverse complement strand
AGAGAGAGAGAGAGAGAGAGAGAGAGAGAGAGAGAGAGAGAGAGAGAAACGGGCAGTTTAGCAACCCCAGGAGATGGCTAACTGGAGATGAGGAGATTTTGGTTTGGTTTTGGTCCGTTTACAAAACGCCATCTTTGTTCCTTTGCCACGTCTGCATCTGCGTAAACCTTATGTACTACGCTGACGTGAACACGTGCGTCTCATGAACATCGGACCCTCCCTAGTTCATTTGCTTGAATTTTATCGTCGACTCTAAGCGATCGTGGTGGTTGCTAGACTTTCCCAGCATTCTCCCTATTATATGCAAGAATGGCGCCAGAACTGTACGCAGCCCTGTCCAAGCGACCATAGACCAACCATATGCATTGACTTCATCTATATTTCATGTATGTATGTTTATTTACAGGACTTTAACATCCTAAATTTTTCGTTCGAACATTAAACCCGGTGCACGAAACCAAAACAAAAAAATTAGTTGTGGTTTAGCTCTGGTTAACCCTAGTTGAATTGCGACAGCAACGGCGGAAGCTTCCTTTGGCTGCTACATTATTCCCCTATCACGTTCTATCAGTGTAAGGTGCTACATTATTGGGAACACTTAATCTAATCCTTTAAGCGTATGACGCGAGAGCATAAGCTACCAGCCCGCATATAAAATCACGCTTCAACCATGTCGTATGGACGTGTCTGCATGTCGTAGGGGTAACAAGAATGCAAACGGTTCTGGTAAGCTGATTCTGACATCATCCTCCCATATGAAAGGAGCGACCCGAATTGGCAGCTCCTGCCCGTGGCGTAGGGGTAACGTGAATTCAAATGTCATGGCAGGCTGAGAAGCGTAGCTACGTCTATTCACGACGTAGCTGCAGCCACCCGAGGTTTTGAAAACCTACAGAAGTGTAGCTTTCGCTACAAAAAATTAACATAAAAATTTAAACAGGTTTTCTGCCGGATTACGGAATTGCTAGTAATGCAAAGGAGGGAACTCGTCTCGTTGCTGAAGCTGACTACACTGAGTACACACGAAGACATTTTCTTCAATACCAAATTGTAATTGTTTATCGCCTGTATGGACACATTGTTTGCTGCACGGTTATAAATTTTCTCAGCGGATAATAACGGGTTTTCGCAGCTCTCTCGCCGAAATAACACCTAAACCGGAAAGCGGAACGCGAAGCCTCGATAAATGGGCCCTTCCGCGCATTCGAACTATGGCAAGGAAGTATTGCAGTTCTTACTACTGCATATACCTAATACCAGAAACATGAATATAAATTTATTTGAAGTTTTAATAAGTTAACAGAGATGAGTAGCTTTCCTTTTGTACTGTGCAGCATTTTTCTGTTTACCTTTAGGTTATTTCGATAGTTCGCGTTTTGTATAATCTCAGATATTCTGTGGAGTGATTTAAACATAACATTTTGTGGTGCACTTTCGATGTATTCAGTTATGTAAGTGTATATGTGATGCGGTGCTTCAGTATTGGTGTTCGTTTATTCTCCCAGGAATATCATTTGCTTATGAGGCCCCAGATACCCCCAAGCTGTTAAACTATAGCTTTTCGTCCCGGGACTCCATACCTGGAGAATTTATGTAAAGGGCGAAGAAGAACTAATAACAAATGATATCATTTAAAGCGGCAAAAGCTAGGGAAAATGTCGCAGCGAAGGGCACGGGAAAATGTTGGCCTCCTGGGGTCTTTAAAGTGTACTGACGTCGTATAGTTAACGGCCGCCTTGTGTTGTGCCTAAATCGAGGTTCGGCGATGAGGGCTGGAGATCGCGCAACCTAAGGAGGGTTTCAAGGCAGAAAGCTGGGCTCTATTCCTAAACCAAATCTATAAAGTGCTTTAGCAGATTCATGCGCTGAGCTAGTAAGTCTAGATGTGGATGATTTTAGATCTAGTGGAAAATCAAACGAATACTTCAAGGGGTAAATCTGAAAACAGGATATAAGAAGGAAGTCTCGACTACTGACTTCTGACCTCCACCTTTGACCTTTGATCTTGTAGGTTCAAGCCTTTGTGTTGGCTAACGATAACCAAGATGAACAACTCCAAACTAGTGTTTTCGCGCTTTTGGTCTAGTCATGTTAAAGCGGAATTCCGAGTGGCACCTTTGACAAGTTCAAAGCTGGACGAATGTCACGAAACTGAATCAATTATTCCGTGGCAGAACTTCGTCTCGGCGGCTTCTCTGTGCTTTCGACGTGGATGAAGACATGTGCAAGGGGAGGCCTCGTGAGAAGGTATGTCTTTCTGCACCTGTTCATAGCCTCCAATCGCTTTAAATAAAAATTGCAAGGGTTTAAGGCTGCTGAACCAAATATTGAGCGAACGCATTAGCTGCGGGGACCCAGCGTTCTTCTTCTCTTTTTCTTCCTCAGCCCAAATATAAAGCCCCGCTTTTAACCAACCCACATGAACGTGCCTTAGTGGCCTATAGGGTTAACGTGAATGCCAGGGTCCTAGCAGGCTGATTCTGACATAAGCGTCCCATGTGAAACGAGACCCAAGTTGGCAGCTCCTGCCAGCCCGTGTGTCACGTAGGCTGCGACGTCACAGCGTCACGTGGGTAAGACGTAACTGCGGCTGGGTCACGCGAAGGCTTGAAAGTGTGAGTAGTATTGCTTTCGAAATAAAAATTGCCGTGGTTTAATCCTGCTAAACCGAGATGAAGCGGAAGCTTCGTTAGGATTGGCTACAGTTTTTGAATGTCATCATCACTATCGCTACTATCATCATTATCAATTAAATGCCCGTCATTTTCATCATTACTGCCAATAATATCAGCGTCATTTTCATCGCTACTGTCATCCTCGCACTAGACAAGGAGAATTATGAGCTGTTTCTCACGAGCCCGGAGTGGAGTAGTGGTTTGCGTGCTCGGATGAGGATCAGCGCGGTATAGTAGTTCGATCCCTGATGGAGACATTTTTCTTCTCATGGCCGTCTTATCGCAGTTGTTTGTATCCACACTTCCAATGAAAAGTCAAAGGTGGTGCCACACCAAAAGAGTGGTGCATGGTCTTTGCTTATAGCCGCAATTTGTCCTCTGGCTAAGTGAAGGTCAAACATGAGCTGTCGCTGATCCTGGTCCGAGGTGGGGTAGTGGGGTAGTGAAGCTCACACTTCAAAATTTAGCTGCAAGCGCAGGGGTTCTTTTCCCTCCTTTTATCGTGTGCTCAAGTCATTTAGGAGTAGATGCTTACGTACAAAGGTAAGCCAACAGCTGAGTTCTTAGCTTGATCCTGCTGAGAGCGAACGTTACACGGCTTGTTTGCATGTACGCACGCACCCCTAAGCATAGACTTGCGGCAGAATGGCGGGTGGTCGCTGTCGTTGTACTGCGACGGCGGCTCGCACTCCGTGACGTAATTCTGGGGCGACGTCATGCAGTCCTCGTTGAAGGCCGAATTGCACACCGAGCAGGTGATCGCCCTCGTAGCGCCTGCATGGAGACACAATGAAGCGTAAGCGACGTGAAACCAGTTTCTGCCCACAAAAGACGGGCTCATTCGTTGGGTAATGGAAATGAAAGAGAACGCGCTGATCTCGCCGCCATTTTGGCTATCTGTTTGTACTCTGCCTTTTGTGTTCTCTCCTCTTGTAGCTTCACTCCTCGGTGCAGTATGTGAAAATCATATACCCCGTATCGCGCCGGAGGTGCAGGCGCTTTATGTGTGTTAGCCGCAGCACTTTAGTGGCTGATTAAAAGTGCTTTGATATACTTTGTCTAAACAGCCAGTCCAAAATAACTTTTCATTTGATGTAATATTCTTATGAGATGCACCGCCGAAAACAAGTAACATTATACTTGCTGTCTTCGGTTAAGAATGTTACTGTTGGCTTCTTTAGCGACTACATCATAAAGGCCGCGTGGTCTGTCAGTATTAGGATGGTAATGTTATAAAAGATTACGATAAAGATTGTAAGTTTCTAATGCGGAAAGTGCTGAAAAAGAAAGCGCGCCAAGTTGATTAAATAATTTCAGGCATGATTTATACCTGCCCAGATGAACACGTTAAGGCTTTACGCCCTGATTCCCATTATGAACTGAGACAGACAGACAGACGGACAGACGGACAGACGGACAGACAGACGGACAGACGGACAGACGGACAGACAGACAGACGGACAGACAGACAGACGGACAGACACACTTTTTTACGTGCAGGCACCGTACGGGGTCCAGGCCAATGTAGAGGAATTGAAAAAATAAAAACAGTAAAAAGCATTAAAGATAAATAAGGGGCAGGAGGGGCAGGCTATAAATTCGTTCTTCGCAATGAGGATGAGTGGAAAGGCTCGCTCCACAGCAGGAAGCGATGGGGAGCGGCCATCGAGGCAACACATCATGGGAGACAAATTTCTCCCTTTGATTCTAAGTGCCTCAGCTGTTATTACGGGTTACTTTGCTTGGCCACTTGCATTCAACAAAAGCAGAACCGTGCTTGCAGTACTTCAGGGAAAACGATAAGGACAGAAGATAACCCAGTGAAAACAAAGCGGTGAGCCAACACACTGAGCTGAAGCCTATCGCACGGAAAGAAGGTACAACTTACGCGGAGTCAAGGCTAGAAGTACTAGCATTATGCTGGCTGCGGAGCCGACACACGTTGCGAACCTACTGACGGCCATCTTTGCTGTAGGCTTCTTCTTCGTTACTGCATCGCACGATGTCCTATTCTCTCGTGCTCAGCACGTACCAAGAGGGAGGAAGTAGAAGTGGTGCAGTGCAGAGGCATTTTAAAACAGTGGGTACAATTTAATTTCGGATTGTTGGGCATATTTACATCCTATAAAACTCATGTCTGATTCCTCCTTTGACGCGTGAATGAAGTAACAGCCGTCGACGACCTGGACATCCAATCCCGAGCCGTGGCATGAGCCTTTGTCGCCCGGGACCTTCATGGTCCCGGGGGCACGTGGTAGGCACTTTTTTACATTGGCACAAGAAGAATTACAACGAAATCCAGTTTAAAAAAATGCGTGGATTTTTACTTCTCGTGCGGTACAAAGACCGGAGAGTGACAACCATTCTTCGCACGGGCAACGAAAGGAGGGGCGGTGAGCACGTTGCCAAGCAGGAAAAAAAGGACTATTTGAAGAGAGACATGCCCCGCCGCGGTGGCGCAACGATTAAGAGATGTCCGACTGCTGTTCCGGATTAACCATGTTCAAACCCGACCGCCAGCGTGGAGGCCAAAAGAAGAGGCATCCGTATGCTGTGCGATGTCAGTGCATGATCCCAGGTGGTTGAAATTGCTCCGAAGCCCTCCACTAAAGCACCGCTTTATCGCTTTCCGCTTTCACTCACAGCTTCCTTCTTCTTTTCGCTTATGGCGTGGTTAAGGTGTCCACAGAAAAAGTGACAGATACAGCGCATTTTTTTTCCGGTATACCAATTTATTTATAAGTTGCATTGCATAAACCATCGAGTGGCGAAGGAAACGTATTCCGCGTTTCATCCGGAAGAGGAATTGCTGATGGTGGCGGCTGGTGAAGCCTAAAGAGCAGCTAGACATGCAAAACGAGCTGCAGCTCTATGTAAAGGAGAGGGGGAAGGTGGAGGAATGTCCAGTAGCCAAGGAATCTGTCCATATGATACACGTGTGCGAATACTGCCATCTCTGAGTAGCCCTGGAAGGTGAGGATACTTTGCCCCATAGCATTTCACGATTATAACCTACGTATGCTGGTCAAAGCGACAGACACATTGCTAATATTTCTGCTTGTAGGTTCCCAGGCGGAGAAACGTGCTTTGCTAGATGATTTAACAAAGACAAATTATTTAGACCATCAGCTGCTTTCAGATATGCTTTCTTTCGACGGCGTAGCCACGTTTTGTAATCTCATCCCTTAAATCTCCTTGATTCTACTGGTGCGCGCTATGCTAAATTACCCAATTGAGCATGACATGGGCTCGCACCGTAATTACGGTGGCTAGACAACCCTTTTGTGAAGAGTTTTATAGCAAACTAGTGGCACAGATTGGTTTCTCTTCGCTTAAATGACCGACCTTGTACTTGGATAATTGTCTGGCTGCTTATGCGCCACTAAACCCAACACAACGCAACGTAACTCACCCTTAAACTTTGAAGCCGTCTTCACATAGTAACCCGGGCACACTCCCAAGTTGGATCCTAATTATTGAATCGATTAACACTGAAGACTTTTCACGCTCGCGTCCCGCAATATTTTTACTCGTCGAACTGGCATACCATAAGCGCTAAACTCCGGGGCCAACTCGGTGTCTCCAACCTGGAACATTTTATGCGTCCTTATTGACCCTGCTAACCGAAATACCGACCAGAAAGCCACACTACGAAATAATATTCATGGGGACGCAGTTACAAGGGAGGCGCAATTCGCCATGGTTACTACAAAGTATCTCTGCACCAAACTCTCTACCTCCTACCCAGAGTACATAGGTACGCAGTACCCTACTCGGATGCTGATATCATCGTTGCCGAACTGCGCAACTCTGACTGCTATGCGGAAAGGTGCAGCGCCGGGCCAGACCGTATCACTGGCAAACTTCGTTTTAATCTCGACGAGTCAGCCTTCGATACTGTGACTGAATACATCAACACCCATTGCTGGGCACAAAGAACTCTTCCTCACTCGTGGAAGACTGCTGAAATTCACTTTATTCAGAAGTCCAAGAAATCCTTCTCAGTTGAGCACTATTACCCTAGTCTTATTTGCTATTCCCTATTTCCTATTTGCTATTTTCCCTATTCCCTTTACTTCATGCTTGGGGAAACTGAGCGAGTTAATACCTGTCTCACCCGATACGTTGAAGAGAAAGGCATGCTTCCGCCCTTTATGTTTGGCTCCCGCGCCCACCTCTCTACACAGGATATCCTAGTCCAACCACAATCAGACGTTCTCATGCACCCAAGTCGACATCAAGTTCTCGCCATCATGGCTTTAGGTTTACGCTGTGCCTTCGATAATGTTACCCACAGCAGCCATCTTTGCAGCCTGAACTCCATCAACTGCGGTTCTCGTACGTACAACTATACATGTACGGGCTTTTATAACCAATAGAAAAGCCATTCTAATATGGACGGTGCTACTTCTACGCCCATCAGTCCAGGTCCCAAGGGCACACCTCAAAATGCGATACGTTCCCCACAACTCTTCAACCTCATCATGAAGGACCTTCCCAATAAATGCAAAGCTTCCGGGGAGTTCGACACGCCATCTATGCGGACGATGTGACCATTTGGACTGTCCATGGTAATGAAGGCAAAATTCAAGACAACCTCCAAGCGGCGACAGACCTGGTCAGAGCACATGCGTCTTTTTGTGGCTTTGCCTGTGCCCTTGAGAAATCGGAATTTCTTATCATTGACCGCCGGCGACCCTCCATCACACTGCCACCTCTCCCATTAAAATCACCCTGGATGGCCAACTCAGAAATAAAGCCGGAGATCAAGGTCCTCGACCTCGTTGTCCCGAAAAGCCGCTCCCATTCTCTCAATCATTTAATCAACACCACTGATTAGATTATACAAATACTTTAACGAAGAAAACTCCGAAACTACGGAATGCGGGAGCGAGACAGATGCCGTGCAGCTGGTCAACGCATTCATTCTAGCCCGCATTACCTACGGCAAGCCATACCTTCCCCTTTGTAAAAAGAAATCAACTGGTTGAACACTCTTGTCAAAAAAGCGGTCAAGACAGCTCTGGGGCTTCCATAACACACGTCTACCGACCGCTTACTCCCTCTTGGCACACATAACACCATTGAAGAGCAGCATGAAGCACATCGCCTGGCACAATTTATCCGCTTAGCAGCATCGCCCACTGGAAGGCACGTCCTTCAAACACTAAATATTGCATCGCCACACAGTACCCAAAACCGCAGGGGTTTGGCACAGAATATCCGCTACGCAATTAGCGTCAAACCTCCCCCCAAGCACATGTATGCAGAATATCACCAAGTCCATGGACAGGCAAGAGCCACCAACCTCTCTCGAGTATGGGACAGCTAACCGAATACTCTATGCGCTGCTGGCCCTGTTAAGAGCCACATGACCATTACCGTGACAGCCCCAGTGCGCACCCTCCTCAACTTCACATCACATCACCACTTTATTACCTTACTTGAACCGAGTATTGTGGAAGAAGCAGCCACTCTGGCCGCATCCACTAATGAACAAGCCATCTTCATGTCAGATTCCCGCATGGCCTACCGTAACTATATTCGCGGAGCATCGGTGCCTCTAGCCTTTGGATCTTCGCTAATCCTCCGCAAATGATCGATTTGATCTGGACTTCGGGACACCAGTCGATGTCCTGCAATGAGGCTGCCTCTCCCGGATCACACGTATGCTTCCTCGATCCTTAAATACACAGAACTCCTCGAACGCTACAAGCTCTCTCGCCGTACGCTTTCACCTTCTCTGCGCAAGAAGCAGCTACTTATCACCACCTACAAAACTAATACCTTTCTTTCCCCATCGCTCCTAAACCCCTGGTAGCCATCCCTTTATTCCCCTAACTGCCCTAATTGTGGGGAACCGGCAACTCTCTACCACATGGTATGGGCGTGCAAGGTTACTTCCCTTTATCCACTCACTCACCCTGCATAGAAGATTGGGAGGCCTCCCTGCAGGACCCCTGACCGGAGCTCAATCAATGCGCAGTTACTGCAGCCTCGGCCAACGGGATCCTGGTCTGAGCTTCCCTCTCGGATAAATAAAGATGTTTCGTCCTCCTCCTACTCGTCGATGTGGCGGTGTTAAAAAGATATTGAATTAGGGCGGACATCCGAGATCTGTTTCACGAGAATAGTGCCTATCTGTTCCTCCTTGCACATGATCCGTGCAAGCAGCGCTGTTTCAGCTGGTGTTACAAAATTGGAAGGGGCTAAAGAATGGAGATAGAATGCGCGTGACGTTTTTAATCGTAGACCGCGCTATAGAGCCCATCGCCATAGCCTGACCGCGGTAACGCCGATGCTTGTGCTTGATGCATGTGTGAGGCTAAAGTGCGTAAGGACGGTCCATGTTTACGCTCCGTTGTGGTTATGTGATGGTACAACTACCTTCCCCTGTCTTGCATCTTGGGGTCTCATGCAACGGGCCAGCATATTGCAGCGTGTTAACTGCTAGCAGACTTGCTCTGCTGTGTGTAGGGGCAGCCATTACCCTCTGCAAAATCAATGCATTATGGTAGGAAATAGCGGCCTAACGCATATTTTGTTGGTCAGACATTTTCAAATGAATTAACAGATCAACACCGAATTTCAAAAACAAACAAACCAAGATGCCTCCATAAATTGATTTGGCGCAGGGTGAATTGACAGCACTTGACAAGAGGGCTGACTTTATCTGCTTGGATCACATACATACGTTATGTATGTATGTATGTATGTATGTATGTATGTATGTATGTATGTATGTATGTATGTATGTATGTATGTATGTATGTATGTATGTATGTATGTATGTATGTATGTATGTATGTATGTATGTATGTATGTATGTATGTACGGAGAGTATAGAACTGCGCTAGATGACACGGAGAAGGAAGACGTGCACTTGCTTCTGTCTTTTTTTCCTCCTGTCTAGGTTGTTAGAGGCGTACCGCTCTTTTCGTTTCTGACAGCATCTGCTCTAATGCGGCCAACCTCCACACTCATAAATATTACCTACGTCAAGCTGACTTGGCACTCATATCCGAGGGACGTTCGTATGCTTTTCACGAACATCCCTCCCCCCCCCCCCTCTTCCCCATTCACCTCGTTCCACATGTGCATTATGCCTCACGGTGATTTGATGTATGCATGTCTTTATTGTACTGCAGTTGAGCAGGCATGCTTTCAGTCGGGACATTCGACAACGAAATGTCGTTTCACACAGCTCTAGATGTCAGACACAATGGAGCAGAAATGACCGCCAGACGCGTATCTGAATGCGTTTATGCACAGTCTTCGCCAAAAGTAAGAAGCTCAAGCTATTTGCTTCAAAGCCGTGTGATGCAGGTTTTCTTAGAATTGGTGCAACTACAATGTATTGGAAGGTCGTGGACAATGTGTCATATCATGTTCATAAGGTGCTGATTGTTGAAAGTGCACTTGGATACACACAGATGTCCTAGAAGCAAATGCTGCGTGGGTTAGAGAAAGGACGCACTTCACCACTAGTCTACAGCACGCAGGCGGTTTTTAATTTCCTTTGAATGATAAAGTGTTAGTACTTTGATTATTGCCATACTTTTCGTAACAATTGACAAACACGGATGAAGTTACACCAAACACCTAATTCTCTACCGTTGCCTCCTTAGTTACGGACATACCCGCATATGCTCTCAAACCGCTGAAAAAGAATAGGCTTGTCAGCGGAAAAGTATGCGGAAAAGTATTAATATTGTGACTGCTGCAAAGATTTGCATATGCACAGCCTTACGGCTGAATGATTCTAATACATGCTTGCCCTCCGCTCTGTCATTCTATTTTTTTTTTTAAATTTTAGTTTTATGAATTGCCGCGTTGCACAAAACGGGGAGGTCAATATAATAAAGAAGGTCACCGAGACTACTTACTTTCTCCTTTTCGCGGGAACACCCAAAATTACAAAGACCAAATTGTCAACAACACCGACACGAAAAATGTGCGATGATGGTGGTTATGATTGTCAGTTTTTACAGAGATATACGAAGAAGTCATGTGGAATTTAACAACTCTCTCGGTATGCACGCTAATTTAGATGGGCAGACGCACGTTGAAGTCCCGTGTCTGAATTCTCTTCTCGGACGACGGTGCTCTTGCAACTCTCTGTACTGTAGAAATTGGTGTAGACTATACCGCTGGTGTACGTGAATAGCGTTAGTAAGAGCCGATAGTCCCGGGATCCTCCCTTTGCGCGTCGTGTTGCTCTTCTTGTGGGCGTGGCAGGAACGTTCTTTTCGCGACGGGGACCGAACGAACGCGTGCAGACAGACAGACTTTGACCGGATGCTTCCGGGATGTCTTCGGCCCACAATTGCCTATCGGTTCCTCGCTTCGCAAGCAACATCCGTGCAAACTGCGGATCGCGCTGTCGCCGGAAGTGGGTGCGGAGGGGGGGGGGGGGGAAGGGCTAGCGCACTTTTCCAATGGGGAAAAGCTGCGCAAGCGTTTACTTCGCAAGGTTTCGCCCACAACGTCGAAGTCTGTGTGTGTTTGTGTGCCTGTTTTTGGAGTGCCAAAGGCCGTCTGCGCTGCTGGAGGGTTGTGAGCGTGTGACAGGGAGGATTATCTCTTCCCTCTCGCATACTTGGATACCATGCGAAGGAAGCACGTATTATGGAGTGCCTACTTGGTCAACCTTGTTCTGCTGGCCATAAGAGCTGGCGCTGCGAACGGTAAGAATCGCGGATTGTAAAATGATCTCGCAAAATAATGCGCATATGGCTGAGAATAAGTATCTAGTATCTAGTCCAGAGCAAAGCAAATCATTATAATTATTAGAGGGCTATCTCGCCACCGAGTGTAGTACACAGCCACCGAGTGTAGTACACAGCACAAAATATTTCATAGCAGTAGATTATTACATCCTCGGACCGGGTATACATTCGGCTAGCCCCACTATTTAAAGTAATTCCGACTAGGTTCCACTACGTATTTGGCTTCTGTTTCTACTTCAAACCCGCGTTGCGTTTCAGAATTGAGTGACGCTATTTCGCACCTGATTTTTGAGTGTCCTCAACTGTTGCCTCGCCATCGTAAAAAGTTGGATGATCATACCATGCAAGCGTGAGATACAGGACAACCGATGATTGCGGTAATGATGTCTGTGTCAGTGCTATTTGTCCCGCACTATGCACTTGCGTGCACTCACAGGAAGTGCTTAAAGGGCGAGCGTATCTTATCAATGCAACGAACAGCCCCTTATCGAGTGGTGCGGCTTATGTTGCCCAGCAGCGTGGGTATATATGAGCGTTTTGATAGCTCTTTCTACATAGGAGGGTTCTGCACAAGTTATCGTGAATATCAAAGCGATTTCGGCAAACGTTTCGACTGAAATCACTCAGAATGGGCGGTAAGAGTAAAACAATTTCATGCTTACGAGATGTGTAAGTGTTTTGACCTGCACTATATTGAAGAAGTGAGGACGCTTATTTTACGATTTAAACATTGTCGTTAATAGCGCACTCCTGATAAGGGAACATATATGCGGGGTCGAATTGTACGTGTACAATGCTGCTGCATATGCCCCATTTAATGCTATCGTAGCAATGTAAATAGCCTTTTTTTAGACAACCGGTATCGCCGTCGGCATCACTGTATTATGCCGGAACGCCAAACAAGGAGCTCACCTTCTGAAAAATGGAGATATTGCCTGCAGAGGCTGGGAGCAAAGGTTCGGATATGCCCTTCGCCACCACACCCCGCCCATGAGAGAGAGTAGAGAACACGGATATTGAGGTATACAAAACCAACACTCAATTTCGACGTCGAAGGCATTCATCGCGTCAGAACACCGGTTCGAAGAGGATTTTTAAATTTTACGCATGGTAAAAGCGAATGTTTGGGAAACAATATATAGTTTGAATAAACTAGACTTCGGATCATCATTTATATCTGCAGCGGCTGCGGTTTACTGCATTTGCCGCGCACGCAATACACCTGACAAATAATAATGCCACCTCTATAACGGTTACAAGCGATAAAATCTATTTTACAGGGGTAGAAATTTAAATTTTGTCGTAAATTTTGTTTCACTGATATAAAGTTTACAAGGCGGCTTCCAGACGGGCGATTTATAGGCGATCCCGGAAAAATATATCGGCTAATTCAATTCTTTTCGAACGCTTTGGAACACCAATGTTGCAAAATGTATTTTCACATCTTTGGAAATTTATTTTTAAACTTTATTGGCGCTTTGGTTGAGACACTTGGCATATGGAGCATGTGTTTGTGTGTGTTGTGCTTGCGTATGATTACTGCTTTGATACATGGAAGCGAAGCGCACGCGTACTTTGATTAGTTGACGGCAATGTGCGTTACCTGCATTCAACAGAGTGCTGCCGCAGTGTATCAGTGTCTACCATATATATTGCCGGTGATCACAAGGTCACATGTTCGATCCTGGGCACGGTTTGGTGCATTTAGAGGTAGGATAGAGTGCTCATGTTCTGGCCTGTTTAGCGCACAATCAAAAACTTCGACTGGTCTAAATTATTCCGGAGCCTTCGCTACATAGTTTTTCATAGCCTCTATATATATATCGCTTGGTATACTAGACTCGAATATTTACAATGCGACAATTCATAGAAGTTTGTTCCGCTCTCAAGCTGCGCATACATATTTTCAAATGCAATATTCTTTGTTCTGAAAAATAAATAAAGTCGTGAATTGAACAATCAATTTTTTTTTCTGCTTTGCGACACATACTCATTTCGCATGCCTATACTTAACATTATTCGTTAACATATGACTGCAAATACGGAAACAAATTCTATTCCAAGTCGCGTGTTTATAAAGAAAGTAAAACATGTGAAAGGACACAGAAAGTGGTTAATCACGTGAGACTAGTGCGTTTTTGAAAAAAAAAAAAAAGTTTTTCGGAGTACTTTGAACATCACAGCTTCGCTAGCCACTGCATTAGATAATTGCGCCATCACAACCTTAGCGACCCAAATTCCCTTACCACGGCCAAAGTTCACGTTGGCGTCACAGTCGGCTTACGAAAAACATTCGATAATATTACACATGACCGCCTCCTTCAAATTATAAATTCCACAAATTGTGGCCCCCGCCTGTACTAATATTTCGTCTTTCACGACTTCGCCTACAAGACACAACCTAGTTCTTTATTCTTATCACGAGAGCCACTTTGAGGTATTAATAAATAAATAAATAAATAAATAAATAAATAAATAAATAAATAAAT
>JAJIZL010124735.1:127857-141987 GCA_023969395.1 Amblyomma maculatum | reverse complement strand
CTTCTTCTTCTTCTTCTTCTTCTTCTTCTTCTTCTTCTTCTTCTTCTCCTCCTCCTTCTTCTTCTCCTCCTCCTTCTTCTTCTTCTTCTTCTTCTTCTTCTTCTTGGTTATACCAGATGCGAAACTCCGCTTCAAAAAGTGACTAGTTTCGTATGCATTTTTCGGCTGCTTATGAATTGTCGCGCCACATACAAGCGGTTATTAGAAGCTTCATGCAATTGCCGTTATTGTCTTTTGGAAATAGCTTTTTTCGTTTGTCTTTTTCATCTTAATTAACTCTACGGTTATGTCTAAAAAGTTTCGGTACTGCAAGCTTTGAGCTTATTTTATGTTCTAGGTGATTGCGCATTTATCAAGAATGCGAAAGTTTGAAACTTTGACCCAGTTTCTAGTAATAGCTGCGGGCGCCGCCACTATTCGTATACACCCGAATTTTGATTAAACAAACCGCTGTTTTTTTATACATAAGCCTCATGGGAAGTTTCGCAACTGGTGTCATAGTGAAGAGCTCTATCAGAAAGATGGTAGTTTGCAGGTGCCAAGACAAAGAAACAAAAAAAAAAACCGATTGGTTGTCTGGCTGTTACACGCCACGCGATCTCACAACACTGCCAGGTTGGTAAGAGCTGCCAATTCGGGCACCTCCCACTTTGGTAAGCTACCACGTATACGTTATTTGAAAGTTATGAGATATGTTCTGTCAACCTTGTTCTGTAGATGCACTTGTATTCATTTTCTTTTTTTTTTGCCCGTGGTTGTTCTTGCCTTGTGCCTACTGCTGACTTGTAGGGGTGGTGAGGCCCGTCAAGCGGTGCATAATTCAGTGCTTTTTTCTCACCATCCCCAGTTTGCATGTACAAACTGAAATAAAGATTGATTGATTGATTGACCACTCGACAGAAATTTAAAGCTCCATTGTGTACGAACGCACCTGCTTGAGTTGGAAGCAACGTGTCTCACTTTGGATCCAATGAAGCATCTGCCAACCCGCCCATGTCACGTGGTATCTTGACGTCACACTAACTGTCGGCGACAAATCATTGTCTGGCCATATCAACTACCCGAAAAATGCTCGTCGCAGTTATGCAACGTTCCACAGAAATTCGCGATTGCCATGGAAGGTTGCATAAGGTGTATCTCCAACTGTTACCAATCCAGCAGGTTTTTGAATGCCTCCTGCAAACAGGCGGTGAATAGCGCTGCAAATACCGATTCATTTTGTTTCGCGCCATCCCTTGACCAGGATTGGGATACTTGCTTAATAGAGAACGATAGCTCGGCCATTGTATATAATTTCCAGTAATTTTGCGCTAGGCCTTTCTGCCCCTTCTAGATGCCTGTGTTACTACTAACGTTTTTATTCAGTTAAACTGTTTCTCGCAACATATGAAGGGAACGTATAAGGGTTCTCTATATTCGGTGTATTGTCTACCATATTTTTATGGTGTGAATAGGGTCTATTCATTAGAAGCCTTTACGAAAGCCTGCATGGTCTTATGGTTCATTGAAGTTTATGGTTGTCGTGGTTACATTAACGATCATCGCAGTAAGTAGCATGTAAACCCAGTTTATCACCCGATTCAAGACCAAGTTTATCAGACGTTTGCAGGTTGATCTGAATAATGCCCGCTTGAACAACCTCGCGTGACAGTCTACTTCCAAAACCTAGCTTAAGACACGAATATGGTAGCGTATTTTACGACTTGTATGTAGTGCGAAGAGAGGATAATCGATGGTCGCTTAGGGTAACGAACTGGATTCCAAGGGAAGGAAAGCGTAGCAGGGGGCGGCAGAAAGTTAGGTGGGTGGATGAGGCTAAGAAGTTCGCAGGGGTCAAGAGGATGCAGCTAGCACAGAACCATGTTCATCGGAGAAATATGGAAGAGGCCTTCGTCCTGCAGTGGGTATAGTCAGGCTGATGATTATTATTATTATTATTATTATTTTACGACCTCGGACACGTCCGGCTTGATGCGACCTTAATGAATCCAATGCTACGAACTGCCGATGGAATGAATGAATTTTTGCAAGTATCTGGTAATTCGCGTTGCACTAGAACGTCAAAGTCTACCTTTGATTCTTCCACACTGGTTTACATTTTTTCATTCAGCGTCAGTGTGCTGTGTACCACAAAGAACGTCGGAGACACAAAGACTGCATCATAAGTATTACCTAAAGTTTCCAACTAAGCATGTGCTGGCAAAGTGAAAATATTCTTGTAGAATTCACTTCTTAAATCTACTTAGCCATGATATCGCTGTTCCCCTAGGTGGTAAATGGCTAACTAAACCACGTTTAAAGTAACGCGTCTCTCAATTAATGCAGAGTGCTCATATTGACTTCGGGAAGAAACTTCTCGAAATGACCGAAATCTAACCTGGAAGTATGGTATACTACCAGCTTCAAAGAATGCCCAGCTTATTCAAAAGAGAGCACCAAGAAAACCGAAGGCACCGCTAAATATCACCTCAGTGAATTGAATTTGCAATACTAATGTGGGAAGTGCAGCCTGCCTTCATCACTATGTAGCTGATCAATTGATTGGCGATGAACAAAAATACGTGTTAGGGAACCCTGGTATTTTGTGTGCTGAACTGTTTCAATTGTGAGTCAGCATTGTACAGTCGTTCCACTTTATGCAGCTCATCTATTAACGAAGGAGAATTCACATTAGAAATGTGACTCACAATGATGGGCCAATATTCATATCCGTTGCCTCAGTCTTAAGCATATCCCACTTTTGAAAGACACAGATATTCACTTGCTCACGTATCCTTGACGTTATAAATTAGTCTCGTGATAAATTTCAACGTGAAAAAGACTACTATTCAGCGTCCAGCGTTTGCACCAAGGTAGGGAAACAAGCCATCATTACCTTTTCATCTGAGCCTATATATGCACCATGGACTGATCGCAGTCGGCAAAACGTTTTCCGACTGGTAGTTGACGCATCTCCTGGACAAGAAAAACAACCCACGCAATTCCGTGAGCCAATTAAAGTTTACTCTCTCTCTATCTCTATTTCACAACGCAGGTTGAGCTGCGCGTAGAAAATTAGTCTTCCTCATCTTTGATTGACTATATGCGTTTTAAAGCAGTCCCTTTCAGGCTGCCAGTATGGCAGTGGAATTAAGCCGGTTGAGTGCAGAGGTGAAATGAGACCACTTTAGTCATCACAGATGTTATTTTTAGCTTCTAAAAGACAAAGAATGTAGCCGAATATGGCGCTAGGCCTAGAAGGAGCGGGGGAACGTTGGAGCTCGTTAAAAAAGCGAAAGCAACAAGAGGCGCTCCCTTCCTCCACACATTAGTCTGGCTAGTCTGGCGTTACACCCAAGTGTGGCTACCCCCACTTTTAGCCACCCTGAATGCGTTGTGCCTTTGAAGTCGTGAATGTCATGCTTACCGTTACTCTAGACGAGTTGATAAACTCGTACTTAGTAGTAATTGATATCTTATCCGATATACCTTTTCATTTGCGCGGCGTCGTGGTATATCTTACAACATTGTTCCACGTGACTTTCAGCTGTAGACCTGTTTTGGGTATGGTTGGTTGGTTGGTTTGTGGGGTTTAACGTCCCAAAGCAACTCAGGCTATGAGAGACGCCGTAGTGGAGGACTCCGGAAATTTCGACCACCTAGGGTTCTTTAACGTGCACTGACATCGCACAGCACACGGACGCCTTGCTTTTCGCCTCCACCGAAAAGCTGCCGCCGAGACCGGGATTCGATCCCGCGTCCTTGGGAACAGTAGTCGAGCGTCGTAACCACTGCGCCACCCCGGCGGGGTCCTGTTTTGGGTATATAAACGTGTATGTGATCAAGAACTTTACACCAAGCTCTATTTAAGCACACTAAAAAAAGCGAAAGATTGGCTTGAGAGCTTGGAGAAAACAAAACATTAATCCTTAACCAGCATCTGTTAGGGTTTAATGTAATGCCCCTGGTAGGATATTTAAGGGAACAATAAATGATGATGATGATCTCGATCCTTTCTCTGCTTCAAATGCATCAGTAAAGCTGTATGCTCTCGGAAGGAATGGCTGGACTTGTACCACTGGGATTCCCTCGTGCAGTCGCAGTGTCCACATTTTTTACAACTGCTATTTTATATACTATTCCGCATTTCGTGATCGCGGTATCAATATAGCGGCGGCACATGTCATTTCACCTTAAAACTTGCTTGTTGCAAAAACGAAAATCGAAATACAATATGCACAGTAATAAGCATAAATTGTTGCCCGTGATATAAGTGTTGCTGCTGCGTTGCCTAAAGTATGTTTTCTCGTTCGTTTTCTTTTAGGGTTACTTGCCCGGCATATTGCGACACTCAGGACGTCCGAATATGGGGAACAGAAAAATATACCTACGTGAGTGCCATTTTCTCACATGTTTGTGCTTGATCGCACCAGGAGCATCGCATTGCTTCGTTTCAACTTCGTCAATTTGTGACCTTCAAACTCCGTTAACCGTTAACATCAGATAGGCGTAGTAATATGCTTCGCCTCTCAAATAAAGCAATCGTTACTATAAGAGGACAGGTGCAAATGAAGAGCTCGAATACACATTCGAGTACTGTATTATGTATTTTGAAGAGACAATTAAGCTCTGCCTTCAAGGGTATGACGCGACAGTCTAACGTTAATGACTTTCGTCTGCAGCACCCCCCTGCGAACCGGTGTTCGTTTGCACTCATCCCCACCCCAACATGTCCTTTGCTACTCACTTAATCCCTCCTCCCTTATTTAATACCTCTGTAATCTCATATACGCTCTACATATATTACCTTAAGTTGCCACATTACGTGAAAGACCACAGGGCACGGATATAAAGCTTCGCCTTAACCTAGTCGTACGACTGTGCCATGCGTGGTCTACGTAGTCGACATTTGTCGACTACAAAATTTACATAAAGGTGCTTGCAGCAAGACTGCAGATATAGTCGGTGCTAATCAAACATGCGACATTTAGGGTTGCACAATTCTTGAAAACATTCACAAGGCTAGGTGCGTGCTTGAGTGTTGTGATGCAGCATGTGTCCGGGTCGCAGTTCTTCAGCTCGACCTGGAAAAAGCGTTTGATTGTGTAGCGCACCAACTGCTTTATTGTTTTTGTATCTTGGATTACATTAGCGTTGGTTTTATTATTAGAGAGGGTGACTCTGGCTTACCGCAACTGCACTACCGGGTTAATAGGAAGCAAATCTTTTTGGGCCCCCATTAGTGTACAACGTTCGGTTCACCAGGGTTGTCCCTTCAGTCCTCTTTTGTTTTGTATTTATGCATAAACCTTCTGTTTAAGCATAATAAGGAATGATGCAATTCATGATTTTCGTTTGCAGGCTGCAGAAGTAACGCTGATGGCTTATGAAGACGATGTGATGGTTTTTTGTACAAATCAAGAGAACATTTGCAGCACAGTGGATGCGCTAAAATAATACCTCAGTGAGATTACAGGAAGTTTGGTTAATTAGAGGAAGTGCCAGCATTTTGGCACGGGGAATGGCCGTCTATCCCAGAAGTCTTTGCTAATGTAATATGGGATACAATCCCTGTAAAGTACCTAGGTGTCCCTCTGAAATTCTACCGTGATACTGAACCCTACTGGAAAACGTAGGTTCAAAAAACAAAGGAAGAAGCTGGTAAATGGGAAACCGCGCTTCTGTCTAAGTCTACGCCTGGCTGGCACGTATGTACTTTCGTCAAAGGATTCACAGGTTTATCGAGGTTTTGAAATATATGAAACATGTGCCCGGACTGGTTACCAAGGTTGCGCCTAGAGAATTTTAGTGTGTCAAAGCCATATTCGTAGAAGATGACGGGTTATTTTTTTCTACGATATATTTTGAGGTATGCATTTCGAGGTTTGCTAAAGCCTGGTAATAAATATACAAAAGCCACGCGCTGTCTAAGGGGTAACGTCTCTGACTCACAAACCAAGGGTAAGGGGTTCCGATTCCCATATCACCCCCTTTCAATTCTCTTGAACTTCACTCCGCCACGTATAAGCCGAGGTAAACCTGTCAGGCCACTTGACCTTCAACGAGCGAGAGGTCACAATGTGGCTACATAGCTTAACCGTGGTACCAACTATAATGCACCACCACTTGACCTTTGACGGCAGGTACGGCATCACGCGTTCCCTCTTGTAGTATACGGTGTCCCCAGCTCCATCGTCTCGGCAGTTTAATTGCTTCAAAAATGTCTATACCTAAGCCTAACCAAAGCAAAACCAAGCAATACAACATGAACTGGAGGGCTTGTTGGTCTGACATCTTCAACTGTGTCTGTCCCATTCTCTTGTCTAGGCTTCGTGCCGTTGCGCTGCACCACGTGAAAACCGAGCAAAACGATGCTTTCGCTTCGCCTAACTAGGTTTAGCAGATTTAAACCTCTGCAATTTTTCAGCCAATTTCTCTTAGTTCATAGGTATTTATAGTATATAATGACGTTTTAGTCATGCCGTGGTCTGTAATCACGATGCGTAATATTTCAATCACTTCTCAGTTCCACCGCTCTGTATATGTGACGTCAAACTTTTTAGACCAATCCCTACTTTCTCTGCCCGCCGCTGGGTTTTCCGCTGAAACAGAACGTTAGCGCTGTGGTGTAAACAATATGGAACATCGTGTTACTGCAGAAGGAATGCTATTTTTTTCGATCAAGGTTTCTGTCTTTCTCAACATGAATGGTGGATTTAGTTCGCTACCGGCACGTGGATGAAATTTAGAAATCTGGAGCCCTCCACTACGGCGTCCCTCATAAACTGAGTGATTTTGGGACGTTAAACGCTTCTAACCGAACCAAACCATTGAAGTATCGTGTGAAGCATCTTAGCGTCGCCCGCCGGAACAATCTACTAACGCAAGAGTGCCTTCATTCGAGTTGCTCATACCTTATTACTGGCGACACCCGGATTGTGTACGCGCTGGGTTAAAGGTCCTTCATATGACTTACAACGGAGTTAAGTGGTTCCGTTTACAGGCAGACAAGACCTATTTAATGCCTGCGTATCAATCTTCCAAATTCCATTCAACGAAGACAGGTTCGCATCAGCTGTCGTCCAGGGCAGCTCTAGCGTTCTTTCACTATTTATGCCCCGCCGGGGTGGCGCAGTGGTTACGGCGCTCGACTACTGTTCCCAAGGACGCGGGATCGAATCCCGACCTCGGCGGCCGCTTTTCGATGGAGGCGAAAAGCAAGGCGTCCGTGTGCTGTGCGATGTCAGTGCACGTTAAAGAACCCCAGGTGGTCGAAATTTCCGGAGTCCTCCACTACGGCGTCTCTCATAGCCTGAGTCGCTTTGGGACGTTAAACCCCACAAACCAACCTTTCACTATTTATGCTAGCGCAAACTCTTGCCCGCTGTTTTACGCGAACCATGTACAGCTAGTTCTGTCGAAAAGCCGTCGCCATACTTAAGTTTTGGCGCAGGTGTCGTATGGAGCATGTCGGTAGTGCCCGCAAGGTGGCAGGAAAAATGGTTGATTTGGTTTAGTTTATGGAGTGTAAAAAATCGGGCTATGGGAGACGTCGAAGTGGAGGGCTGCAGAAATTCGACCATCACGGCTCTTTAAGGGGACAGGTGCCGCGTGTGAGACACGTACCAATTAGAACAGTTTCTATTTTCAGTTATTAGTTACAATTAGGAACTCTAAATACTCTAATTGGGACCGTTTTTAATTTACGTAAAGCCCCCTTTGTGTGAAATCATCGGGCGTGTGCATGATTATTGCTGTAGTGTAAGGTTTTTATTTTTATTGTTTTGTCGTTTAATGTTGCAGTAAATATTGCTTTTTTTGTTATTTACACCTCTCTGGGTTCCTCGACTCGTGTTCGAGACTTGTAAGTGACAAAAGGCAAGCCCCATCCTTCCCATGTATTTTGGGGTACTTTTCTCAGCAACTAATAAAGATGGCGGCAAGATTTTACATAATATTATTCGACATATCTTCCAGCGGATAATTACACATAAAAAAAGTATTGAATTTTTTACTTCCTATGACATATTTTGACCAAATTTTATACTGTATTTTATAATAAAATATAGAATGTTCTTCAAACGGTGGTAATTTAAAAAATAAAGATAAGACTATAAATGAATCTTTGGCAGCCATTCATAGGAAGTTGGACAGTTTGACGTAACTTGAAGACAGACTTGCAGGCATTGAGGTTAAAATAGCAACATTTGAAAGCGCCATTAGTAAGTAGATCTGAACTTCAAATTGATGACCTCAAAAATAGAGGCAGAAGATCAAACTTACTTATTTGCGGCATACCTGACGCAGAAAACGAGAAAACGGATGAACTCGAATTAAAAATCACCGAAGAAATCATTAAAGGCACCCTTGGTGTCACGATCTCGGGAATCGAGAGATTGAACCGTCTAGGAGCTAAAGCAGAAAACAAAACGCGACCTGTTATTCTGAAGTTGCAAAATTTCAAATTTCAAAGACAAGGCGAACATAATGAAAAACTGCTTCAAGTTTAAGAATTCCCAATTCTCAGTGAGCGAAGATTTTTCTTTCCGAGTACGTAATATTCGAAAAAAGCTCTGTGACAGCAGCAAGGCCAACCGAGATAGGGGTGACAAAGTTACACTTACATTCGGCAAGATCAAGATGAAAGAACAAATTTAGCCATGGGAAAGAAAGCGGTCATCCAAATGAAAAAAACAAACAAACTAACTAAATATAAAAACCCTCCCACCTTATTCATAGTTAACATAAACGCTAGAAGTGTTGTGAACAAAACCACTGAACTTGAAGCATTCTTTCTCGAGCATCGTCCTGATAGTGTATGAATCACTGAAACATGGCTGGCTCCTGATATTTCAAGTAGCGATATCTTCCCTCCGGGTTGTACTGTCATGTGCAAAGATAGGTGCTCCCGTGGTGGGGGCGAAGCAATTTTGATAAGGGAAAGCATTTACGTCACACCTATGCCGGAAATTGCTGGTGCTGAATTACTTTGGTGCAAAATCAAGACCGACAAATTCTTATATTTGGGCACCATGTATCGGCCCCCAGATTCTTCCCTCGATATCTTACACACACTATCAAATTATATGGAGTGCCACTTCACCCAAACTACCAAGATAATCCTCACGGCGGGTTTTAACCTCGCTAGCATATCATGGGACTTCCTTGATAATAAAAATGATGAAATAACTCATTTTGAAGCATCGCTTGATATAATTTTAATTTCGGTCTTAGGCAATTCATTCGGGAACCAACACGTGTGACTGCAAAGACCAGGAATACACTCGATCTGACCTTTGTGAGCGATGATATTGCAGATAGCAGTGTTTCATAGGAAGTTGTCGATGGCATATCAGACCACCGAGCGACTAAATGCTTTGATGTTGGGCACACCTTCGCCTTCTAAAAAAGAGACTACTCAAATTTTCGACTGGGCAAATGCGGACGACGTTAGCGTCCTTGATTACCTAGATACATCTTACTCCACCTTTACTTCCCTCTCTAATGATCGTACAGTTTCAGTAGATAGACTGTGGTTGGACTTTGAAAGAATCGTCTAGCACTGCTTATCCAAATATATTCCCACAAAGGTCTTAACCAGTACGAAAGACAAACCTTTGGATAACTAGAAAGATAGTAAAACTAAAGCGTAAGACTGCAAGACTTAGGAAACTGAGAAATAAATTATCGCTACCCTCCTACACTGCTGCAATTCGCGCGCACTCCCATGCAGTAAAGTCGGCTCTAAAAAAGGCAAACGATAAATACATGAATGTCACTTTAAGTAATTTTATCAAAACATCTCCCTCCAAATTTTGGCGATACCTTAATTCGAAGCCATGTAAAACCAGCAATCCATCACCGACTGAAGCCGTGGCAGAGGCTACAGATTTCAATGAGTACTGTATCTCGGTATTCACGCATGATAACGGCAAAAAACCCGACCTCAACTCGCTTCCACGTAACACAGCAAGTCCGGATGATTTAATCTTAACTGAGTCGGGTATCCTCTCCTTCTTTCTTGAAATAGATCAAAAGAAAACTTTTGGTCCTGACAACATACCAAATGCGTTCTTGAGGCGTTATGCGGAGTGGATGTCCAAGTTTCTACTGATTATTTTTGAAAAATCGCTCCAAACAGGCGAAATTCCCGAGAAATGGAAAATTGCTAAGGTTATTCCTATACATAAATCGGGTGACCCTACCAATACGTCAAATTATCGACCAATCTCGCTTACCTATACGGCCTGCAAAATCCATGAACATATAATTCTCAAACACATTATATTATTTTTAGAAAAATATAACTTAATTATTGCCAATCAGCATGGATTTAGAAAAGGATTGTCTACGACTACTCAGCTAATTGAGACAATCCACGACTTAGAGCATACAATAGATAAACGTAGCCAAACCGATATGATATTCCTAGACCTGTTCAAAGCCTTTGATCGGGTTTCCCATCCTAAGCTCCTTCATAAACTTATCCATTATCTCGGTGAAAACAACATTACCAACTGGTTGAAAAACTATCTAGTAGTATAGCTGATCGATAATTGCAAGGTAATGAATCGTAAGTGCAATGGGTGAATAATACGAAACCCAAATTTGATCGACTAGTTATTGATAATGAATTGTAGTTATACATAATAGCTATAAAGTAAAATTTAAAACATGAAAGGAAATAAAAATAGAGAATTTATTAAATAAATAAAGAATAGGATAACAATTAAAGATTATGACACAAAAGGTACATAGTCATTGTGTCGTGGTCTGACGTACTAAGATGCAGATGAAGAAAGCAAATGAATGCTGTTGAGTCTACTCTTGAGAAGAAGTTTAAGTATTCACCTAACTTTGAGTGTTGGTGTTGTCGTTTTACCGTAACCAACTATCGAGTAGAGAAACTAAAATTTGCTTCACACCTGAGACGTGGAACGCTTGTTTTCAGGAATCACCAATATGTGTTGCTGCAGCTCACGACCTACGACTGTTACCAAGGGTGTCGACCACTGTCACCTTCCGACGATACGGCCAAGACATCGCGGATTACAGAGGCTCGTGGCGCAACATGGTCGTGTCACTAAAGTATGTGTCCTACTCCATGGTGATAAAAGATGTTTTTTGCTGCATAACCATTCTACATGTCCCTTTCGCTGCAATGACTAAATTGATGCAAGGTTCAAAGCCTGCAGTGTAAGCCAAGTGCATTTCATTTTCCACGCCGTCTACGTATATTTGTTACAACCTTCCTATATTGAAAATCGGACTTTGTGTTCTTGTCACGCTACTGCCCTGCAAAGAACCACTAAGCAGTCGTATCCGCTCGATCAGCATCAGTTATTTTTGTCGGCTGGAGTTATCAGAGCAGGACATACTCATACAACGTAGGTAAGAACTATGTACATAAGCTAACAGGGGGGAGATCAGGGTGGTTCCAGTGTTAGACCTTAAGGGGGCTTTCGATTACTTCAAACACGAAGTCAACTTTAAAAATGAGAAAGCACCAATTCCGAATGAAGAATAGGTATGTCGCCAGCAAGAAAGCAGCGTATAATCATCTAGGAAATCAAATGCGAATACATTCAAATAGAAAGAAGGAGCACACTGCTAGAGGCAGCATTTTCAGTTGATTGATATGGGATGTGAGGTCAATAAAAATAGAAGGAATAAAATCGGTTGGACACGTTGTCTACCCTGACGATATCAGAATTAGGTCGAGTACTGGGTCGGATGGAGAGGTCCAGGAAAAGGTACAGGAAGTAACGGACACTGTGCTGAACTATGCAGAGAATTGCTGACTTGAATGCTCCTCACAGCAGCCGGAATTATTACTGACCAGGCGCACGTAGTAACACGTAATCAATATTCAAGTTAAAATGATCTGAAAATGAGCAAGAATTGCAATACAGCTAAGATAATAGAAAAGCTCATTCAAGGAGAGATTGGAAACCTTGCGGAATGTAGAGGCCCGGACGTCAGCAATCACGTGTTATGAATGACAAAGAGCATCACGGACAGAAAACAGAACTTTACAATGCAGGAGAAAATTCGGTTGAGTTAATACAGGTATTTGGTATTTTCAGAGTCACGTGCGCAATGTCGTACATGGCAGCAAAGAACAGCGAAAGAGAAGATGCGAATGTTCTCGTCGGGAAATGACATAGTTGCGAAGTGTCACATAGCGTCACAAGTGTCATAGTGTCATAGTTACGAAGTGCCACATAGCGTCACAAATGTCATAGTTACGAAGTGTCACATAGTCACATAATGGCAAGACGAAGTGTTAGACGCGATTATAGATGGCGATGATAATACTTATTGACTGACGGGCTGGTGCGAGCGCTCCTGTCCATACCAGTGCTCAATTTATCACGTTCTGGTTCGTCATACAACCCGGGCTCACCGAGTGATTTTCCTAATCGCGGACTTGAAGAACGACGCTGAAGTTGAAAAGTAGGAGTTGGTGTTGAGGGTGATCAACGTTAAAAAGAGGAGATGAAAAGCCTATCACCACAATGGATAAGACGATTTGCTGATGGGTAGAAGAAGCCTGGTCCTCGAACACATAAGAGCCACTGCTAACCAGGAACCAACGATGTCAGACCAAGAATAGCGCCAACGAAATAGTGGCCGGGGCTGTCTTTACACGTATGGATGGATGGTGAGGCTTCGGGTCAGATGGTGGTGGTCTCGGATAGGTGGATTTGTAATCTTCATGTAATTGTGTATTCTGATAGAAGCTGGGGATTGGGGCAGTAGAGTGGGAGGAGTTCGGTTCATGCATCTGGAAGGTTGGGATTGCATAGGCAGTTGCTAACCGTGAGCAAAAGCACAAAATACCAAAGCATACCACAGGCAACGAAGCTTTGGAAGCCATAGGATGAGAACTCTCCCGCACCCCCAGCAAGTATTAAGTAATGAAAAATCGAACAAGATGTGGTGACCAATCGCAATGATGTGATTTAATGGCTGATTGCCTGGAGTGAGCGCTACTGCATGCACACTGCCTGTTCGTTGTTGCCTAGTCCCTCACGGTATAAAATGTGCTGGAGCATTTCGTGAAGAGAAATTTCAAGGAAACAATTGTGCAGAACAGGTAAGACACTGAGAGAGCAAACACACAGGCTAGCGCTCGGTGGTGTGTTTTCTCTTTTTCCGTGTCTGCTAAGCGCAATGGTTCCCTTCAAATTACTTTGCTCGTTACTAGCCGATTCCCAAGGGCCTCCGCATCAACTGTTAACGCTGCAAAAATACCGCCCACTCCATGCTGCCAAAATATTGCATGACCGGACGCCTAGACAATGCTACGCCTGGTTTTTGGTAGCCCAAGGGGTCCGTTGAGATAGCCGAGCACGACCATGCAAGGATCACCTTTGTTCACCACATTCGTTCGGCAGGCTTCGAGCGCAGTTGCAACGCGTCAAGAAAACTCTTAAGCCAGCTGCGATCCAGGAAGGAAGCTTCGAACGCCAGCGAACGTGATGCCACATCTGTTGTATCACGTCAGCACACGACTTCATGATACCGTAATATGACGATGACACCGACATGACGTCATCAGCTTAATTGGCTAATTAACATAATAATTTTGTGGTAAGTCATCATCATGACTTGCATGATCGGGAGTCATGACTTGTCCCGTTACTCATACGCACTACCCTGCTAGATGGATTCTATATATAGGAATTCGCCCCTATTGATCTTTGCCAAATTAATGATTCATAATATGTATTACATGGCACACTTGTCACGACCACACCTGACGTGTCTTGCTCATTCACATGCCTTACGCTACTGCGTACACGCCATCACCGCTATACACCACACAATGGTTTCAGTACATGCCAGTCCCGACTATGCAATCACGCTGATCAACTACCATGTATCATGTGCTATACATAGTCATTTACCATAATGCAACTAGACATACCACAAATGCTACCTCAAACACGCAAAACTCCCAGTACCAAAACAATAATGACAGCGACACGCCGAAAATTTCTCAATAGGCTTCATATGCTTTTGAAGAACACTACTGCCTCAATCTCTTTCCTGCGCATTATTGGTTCATTGAAGCCTTGAAGTACTCTTACATGCGCTGGATATATATATATATATATATATATATATATATATATATATATATAT
>JAJIZL010124735.1:109097-127457 GCA_023969395.1 Amblyomma maculatum | reverse complement strand
TATTATAATTGAAAGGGAAATGAGGGGCTCGTTATTAAAGAATTTAAAGGAGTGAATAGTCTACGAGTGCTAGGCAAACGTTGGGTTTCCTCCTTCCTTCCTTTTTTTATACCCAGCATCTCCACCAAGATGATACTGGTCAGAGGGCTAGCACAGCTAGCTAGGTGCGGTTTTTGAAGCTTTGAAGGTCGTCTTTTTATCTTTTTCAGCAAAGGCAGCTTGACTGCAGGTTGGTCCATCTACCGACACTATGGGCATTACGTCTTCACTTCCCCGCGTATTCAAGGTGAGTGGACCTAAATGCCTTTAGCACTCAAGTCGACTGCCGCGAAAGAAAACATCACATTTTAACGAAGCTTGGTAAAAGTTTTATCATGTGCAATTGAATCTCATTGAATATCAACTGTCTTTAAAGGCGGCAAGGACTCTAACTTGTGCAATCGCATTAGTGTGAATCTTTGTTGGGGGGGCTTGTTGAAATGTGGCGCGTTTGTTTAAAATACATTGTTTCTATTTTTGTTTTCACTTCCGCAGAACCAATACTAGACCTGACATCCGTTCACGTGCTCTACCGGTACAAACAGGATCAAAACCACGTGCAGGTTTGTTTCGGGCCTCCCGGACGAGAGATTGAGTTCGGATACTTGGGCTCGAATCTCAGAAAGTATCATGGAACCATTCAGTACGATGGTGAGGTGGCTGTTTATCTTAGTTTGCACTTTGTTTTCAGCGCTTATTGAACTGTCACGACGGCAAGGACCAGAAAGCGCTAATGAGAAAAGAAATAGAGTTAAGGTGCACTAGATGATCAAAGTAAACGATGTTATCAGGTGCTTTTCCATTCTATAAGTGTGCATTTTGGTTGATTTCTCGTAATTAAAGAAACATCAATATATGGGGCTTTAAAGCTGCGTCCTAAGTGTATAGCGCGGTAAAGGCTCTTGTTTGTGAACATGCTCATTCCTATTCTATTTATTCCGGATCCCTCAATTTGTGCCTTTTTTGTCTCACTCATACTGATCAGAGCACAGTCATAAGCTACCGAATCATATAAACTACTGAAACATATGAGAGACCACCTTACATAAATGTAGAGCCTAGAACTGAGCCAAACCGTACGAGAGAGTGCCTGTGTGGCCAGTTTTAGTCTAGAACGTGTCTGATGTGGAATCTATTGGTCCCACTAGGTTCGACTACCATACGACTTCCATCTGATGTGGAATCTATTGGTCCCACTAGGTTCAACTACCATACGACTTTCATCTTAAAAGAGTGACTAAAGTTGGTATCACCTTGCAGATAGGTCACATCATGTGGTATTGTGATGTCCCGCAATTCGTTTTTCTCACGACACCAACACTGACAACTCCAACGCCGACTCTGAATTTCGCAAAGAGCGTAAAAAAAAGAAAGCCAACATTGCCCCAAGCAAGGCATGGAGGAGTATTAACGCTAATAAGGCGCTTTATACTGAAGGTTAAAGAGACTGTGACATCGCGGTGTTGGCGGTTTCTGGCAGGCGCCCCCTTATATTGTAGAGTACGGTGGTTAACATCCCGAAGCGACACATCGACTATGTGCGACGCGGTATATGCTCCGGAATAATTCAGGCTGTATATGATTCGTTAATTAACGTAAGATGACATCGCATAGTACACGGGGGCCTTGCATTTTGTTTCCACTGAACTTTGGGTGCCGCAGCCGATGCCTAACTCGAGGTCACCGGCTCAATAGCTGAGTGCCTTAATTGCAGGAACGCCGCAGCGGGTAGGTTGTCATCTGTTGAGGAAGGTTGATAAGCTAGCTACTATACCAAAGCTACAGCTGCCTATTTAACTATTTCTTTTGCTACCAAAACACGTCTTTGTGTTTTATTGACGGTAAAATATGAACAAGTGTTATGCTTCCCAAATTTTTTATGTACGAATGAGCACTAACACTCCTAGCTGGATCTAAACTTATACCGTAGATTTAGCACTATGCACCACTCACGGTAGCGGTACTCCGTGTTGCAACTTTTATTTTTATCGCACACCTAACTAGCCCAACATGCCATACACAATAAGTGGAGCAAAGGGAGTCCGCGTGCGTTTATCGTGCGACATCAGTGGCAGTTAGTACACCACTTCGCACATTTGTCCTGAGTACCCCGAATATAGTGCCCGAACACGATTTCTAGGCCGTGCATTGAGAACCTAGACCCACGCCAGCTGACGTAGTAAAAGAGCTTCGTGCAGTGGCAGCGGAAATCATCCAAGTGAAGACCTACCAGGCCCTCGGTTTGCTGGACGAGAAGCTGCGACTTTACAGTGCGCGTTTAGCCAAGTGACTCCTTTTGCTCTTTTACTCCCTTTACTAATTTTCCTTTAAATCTCTTAATTTTTTTAACGCAATATCATTGAAGGCCCGTTTACGGAAAATCCGGCGAGGGCGCCTGCGTTTTGAGCGAAAAGTCACGAGTATGGCGCTGGCAGGCGCTAGCTGGCATCTGACATGGTCGCGCAAAGACTATACACATGGGGTTCCCCCCGAGGTTACGTTTGACAGCAGCTGCAAAGTCGGGTGATATCAGGATATCAGGATCAGCCTGCCAGGACCCTTGCATTCACTTTAGACTTTAGGAAGGCAAAAATCATCATCATCATTATCATCATCATCTGCCTGATTATACCCACTGAAGGGCGAAGGCCTCTCCCATATTTCTCCACTTTCATAAAATCATACTGATTGATTAAAGCGGGCTTTGTATGTGTTGTGGTAGCCTACGCTAGCGCGCCGTTCCCCTAAAGACGGAGCTTATACGTCTCGTAATATTTCGTGAGAAGCTATGGATATGCCGTATGTTTATAAGACTGTGATTTGGCACAGCTAAAGTTCATCAAACTCGCTTAGGAATTGCGGAAAAACATATTTCCCTCGTTACAGTATAATAAACCGGCTTATTTTGCCGGTTAACGCTCCTGCCTCTTCTCCTCCTCCTCTCCTCATTCGATCGTCATTTCAATCTAGCTCCATGTCTCTTCTCTTATGACGCTGCTAGATTGTTTCCTATAAGTGAACCAGAGCTGCTCTTCGGCTTCCCCATGACACATCACCTCTTCGCAGGTCACTGCCGGTACATGTCTTGGTTTTAGTGAGTTGTCACGTTTTTTAAAAGCAGCAGTTGGGCGCACAAGCCACAGATGGTTCATATTTCAGGGCTGTTGCAAGGAGTGCAATTCAGACACATTTCAGGACGCTTACTGTGGCAACGTTGGTTCACAAGTTTTAACATCCCAAAGCGACTCACGCTTTGAGTAACAACATAGTGTAAGACTCCGGAAATTTCGACCACCTGGGATTTTTCAAAGTGCTTTGACAACGCTCAGTACACGGGCTTCCTTGCTGTCTTCCCCCATCTAAAAGCGGCCGGGATATTACCCTGCTTCTCTTGGTTGAACACTCGAGCGCCCTAACCATTGATAAAAAAGTGTAAGGTATATAGTGTGAGGTAACCGTGCACCAATTGATTGTTCTCAATTGCATAATCATTTCTATCTTCTGCATTCGTCCCACCGTGTCATCATGTACCCATGTTTGATTACGTAAGTGTTGGGTTATGTGGCTTCACCCTATTAAAATTCATGGGCAAAAGCTTTACTCGAAGTACTTTCTGGAGATAGTGCAGAAACAAAGCAGTATTGAACAGAAAACTACTCAGGAATACCTGAAAGACGAAAAGCGCAAAGAAATACTGTTATGTCACCTTTGAATGCTTTCAGAAATTTTTCTGTACCCGTCGTTGTCAAATGTGACTGCAAAATGAAACGCGTTGCCAGCTAGTCGTGTTTGAATCAAATTATATGTTAATTAGGATGCTCCAGTAATTTACATTTCTTGACATGTGCCGGTGAGTTGAAATATTTGGTATACTTTTAAGTAATATGAAGATTGCGCTCTTTTTGAGTCCCTGCTTTTCTGATTTACACGCTCTGTTAGGACTCGTGTGAAATGTTTGAAAAGAAATGTTAAGAAATGAAATATTTCCGGGGATAACAGCAAAGTTATTTTTATGTTGCATGTATAGGAGTCTTCAAGATGGTCTGGTCGGCTCTACAATCGGCACCTGATTTCGGAGCATTTGTTTGTGCCGTGTCCGGCACAGTTCTTTCTTCTGCCACGTCCTTGGCCATGCTTAGAAAACGTGAGTCTTTCTAGTGCATTATTCCATAAGCAAATATCTTAGGCAGATCAGGAACACGGCTGGCTGCTGTGACGGGGAAAAAATACTCACGAAGCTCGAAAAAAAAAAAGTACCACCTTGTCTGCGCATTTATAGTGTCAGTGACTGTATGCAAGAGCAAGGCAAAGACGTATAATCTTACATTCTTGTGTGCATGATAATATTGATTACAACTTACTGCACTGAGATACATCACGCATCTACCCCTGGAGACAAGAAGGTTGAGTCTGAACCGAGTGAGATCTTTGTTGAAATGAAAGGGGACGATTAATTCTTCATCCAGCCTTGCGCAAGAAATGGCAAGAAATGGCACGAAACGAAGAGAAACAATACAATAATGAAGGGGCATAAGGATAACCATAGAGACGGAGGGGCGCAAGAATAATGGGCGTTGTTTGTTTCCTTATGAGAGAAAAGTGGCCATTGTAAAAGAAACAGTAGTGTTTAAAATTTCGGTGAGTGCTACTTGCCTATTCACGGCGGAAATTCGGAAAATCAGCGCAGAAAACGAAGCTCAGAAGAAGCCCATAATATGCTCTAATTAGAATCTATACTTACAAAGTGGTTGCTTCGGTAGTTTCTTTCCCTCGCGCTGCAGTTGTAAATTTTGCGCCGTGCGTTATTCAAGGTACCTGGTCTAAACTATCTAAACTAAGCTACGACTTGCTGAAACTAAGCAGCAGCCTTGTTTAATCAGTACTTTTTTTCCCTCCTTTACATTCATCTCCCTCCGCGGAGGCTCCCCTCGAATTTCTCACCTTTCTGTCTTTTCTTCTTCCTTTCTTCCTGTCTCTTGTGACGGAGTGCTTGTCTCCGATCCGCTTGTGCCAAGGAAAGGCGACCCTAATCAAATCAACGAAGACGGTTTCGCTGGAAAGAAAAAAACAAACATGATAACTAAAGAACCAAAGAATAAAAAAACAGTAAAAAAGAAGGGAGTGAACTCTAATGGTTGGATTTTCATGCAAGGGAAATTAAGGCTGGGTACTGCTGTACGAGTTTCAACAGCAGAGCTTCAATAGAATCTTGTTTCGTTCATGACCACTTTGCCTATGGGGGTTATTTTAGATGCAGCCTTATAGGACCAAGTGAAGATCTTTAATATGTCAATTTGCAGTTACCTTTGATGAACACCTATCAAATACTTCAGTTTCGCATCAAAGACTCGCCCCTTCCTACAACGCAACTTCCTGTCAATGAAATCTTCTAATATAAGCTCGTATTTATCCTAACCCTACATGTGTTTCTTTTAATAAACTGAAACTCGTGGTCAGCGCGACTTTCGCTAGTTTTTCTCGGCATTTAACTATTCTGGTTCCTTATTTCACCCTGAGCTCGCACAGCATTCATTGCATGAGTAAGTCGATTTTTGCGCCACCATTTATACAACAGCAAAAATGTATTGACTCTTGATTTTTGTTCTTTACTATCGCTGGTGCTTCAAGTGAATTTCCCGAACACCTTGAGCCAAACGATCAGCGTTGGAGAAGACGCCGAAATAAACAATGTTAACGGAGCTCGCGTTAACTGGTTCAAGGATGGATCGCCAGCAAGACCACAAGTCGTCACGAGGAGGGGCTCAACGGTCCAAATCGTCAA
This sequence comes from Amblyomma maculatum, assembly GCA_023969395.1. Lineage (NCBI taxonomy): Eukaryota > Metazoa > Arthropoda > Arachnida > Ixodida > Ixodidae > Amblyomma > Amblyomma maculatum. Next base: position 121,636 of record JAJIZL010124735.1, on the reverse strand, counting down.
GGCTCAATTGGGAGACGGAGGCCTTTATGCGTTCAACACGCAAAGCTTATCACCTCAACCGTCCAGAGTTATTGTGCGTGGTGAGTTCCGATTATGGAATTATTGAATCGTGCTGCGAGATCTCAAAATCATCCGACTCGTTCACAATGTGACCACGGCACATTAGGGGCGTAAAAATATTACGAAAAAAATTGAGTAGCTACTATAACGTCATTCTATTTGATTATTCGAACAAATAGAATAGTGAAAGCTCAAAATTATTCGAAACATGTTTGCAATATCCGGAATACTTCTCGAATAATTGACACGAGGCTCGAATAAGCTTACCGCATTTCCGTCGAAAAGTGTTCAATACATAGAGCACATGTCAGCTCCAAGCACCATCCTGCCGCAATCGGTGTGTGCGGAGGAAAGAGTCTAGCGCCAAGAAATGGCGCATTCGCGAGGCGGTATTCATAATTATCATACATGGCCTATAAGACTGAGCCGCGCAGCCGTGCTCAAGCAAGTTCAGCATGTCCTGCCTTGATGCCCGATCTCGGAGTCCATGGCTCGCACGTAGCAGTCACTCGTCTCACGTCCTGTCGGGTGGCCTTGGCTTATGAGGCCTCGTCAACGGAAGCAAAAGCAATTTTTTTTTATGCGCATAAATTGGAGCCTTGAAACCTAATAACGCATACCGCGTCACGTTGTGGCCCCTTTATGAAAGTATGTAATGCGCCGATTAACAGATGTAACGTTAACGCAACAGGTTATAGCCCTGCCCCGTACAACAGCGCCGCTACTGGTGATTGTATTTTTAGTATGACTGTGAGATTTGCACGAATACAAATATTCGATTTGTATTCGAGTAGGTTTTATCACTGATTCGGTATTCCATTCTGAAGCTACGCTATTTGTACCCGATTCTGCTTGAAAAAAGTGGCATCCGCACAAAGCTACGCCAGCAGAAAAGGATATGAACGGGTGTGCTCTCTACGCGAAGTCGGGATGTGAGGCGTCAGGTGGAGTGATTTGCATACCATTTAGTGTTACGAGTTTCTTGGTTTACGTGGTCGTGCTTGTGGAACGATGAGGCGGTCTAATCTTGAAAAAGGCGAGGCGACTTTACTGTATCTTTTGCCAGAAATGTACAAACATCACCCTTTAGTTTGTCAGCCGTGTAGCGGAAATTTTTTAGCTCCTCTGGCAGTCCTAACATCCGGGTGGGGGAGGACAAATGTTTCGGAGGCCTTTAAAAGACTTGGAGCGCCGCCGATGAACGAGTCACACTGCCTGGCTCAGAATACAACCCAGCGGCCGGCGCATTTTTGACCAATGCTGTACCTTAGGGACTCATCAAAGGCTAGTGTAAAATTTTTGTTTGAAGTAGCTTGTTGTGCATGCCGAAATACGAGAAACAATTCGGGTGAGACTTAAACTCCATCGTAAGGGCAAGAGGTAGCAGAGTTAAGGGCTCCTTTCAACTGCGTCAGATTCACTGTGCGTATCGCGTCGGTTTTTTTACGTTTTTTTTGTCATTGCGCTTGGCGTCTTGTGCACCTTTCAGCTTGTCCACAAGGCATGCACGGTCACGACTGTAAAGAAAATTGCCCCCCGTGCCTAAACGGAGGAGTTTGCCACGACATTACGGGTGTCTGCGTCTGTCCACCTGGATTTGTAGGCCGATACTGCGAAAATTGTGAGTATTGGTATATACACAATGTCGAGCAAATTGTTACAAGTGGAGAATGTATTCGCCTGTGTCGTACAATTCAGGTCAAGTTTCGCAGATCCAGTCTCTAAACGGTGTTGCTGGGATGTGACGAGAGGAGATGGGCTTCTAGAGAGTAGACTTGGGGTTCTATTCTATGTATCGACAAGTGCATCTCATTACGTTCCTAACTAGGTAGTCGCCGTTGAAAGTTATGTCCGTTGCACGGGCCATGCCTTATGCTTTCAGAGCTCATCCAAAGCAGTGGGCGTTACACGCTTGCAGCTATTTCAGTGACAAGCACAGCTTGCATCGCGGTACATAAGTTTAGCACGAAACAGTCTATGACCGAGGTCAAGTTTAGTCTGGTTTGGTTTATGGGGATTAGCGTCCCAAAGCGACTGATACCATGAGAGCCGCCGAAGTGGAGGGTTCTGGAAATTTCGACCACCTGGGGTTTCGACCACGCTCCACCGGGCTTTTCGGAAGGCAGGCGCCTCGTCCCGGTTACAAATGTAAGACCACCCTTTGTTACCGTCACTGTCGTGGCGCGCCATCCTGATGACGATCTCTTCTGTAATTGCCGATATGGTTGCGGTGTACTAAGAGTCATTAGCATGACAGCGCCTTGAGGATGACTGTTGTAAACTTGCGTTACAGGTTGCGTGAGAAATCGAACAGGTCGAAAGAGCCTTTTTTTAACTCGCCAACCAGAGAATATAAAGGCTCATTGAGGACCAAGCATGTTAGCCATCGCCTGTACCGACAGATTACTGCAGTGTCACCGGAAGGGTGCAAATTTCACGGAGAATCATAGAGCTTACTATATTAGGTAAAAAATGGCTGTGGTTTATGTAAGCGAAAGTTTGGTAACACCTGGTTAAGCAAAAACTGCACAGTTATACTGGCCGAGGTTCAACTCGGTGGCACCCGGTTATATGATGCGGAAGATCAGTTAAGAATGGTTAGACATATAGTTTAGCTTTAGGTAATCTCTTCTTGTTCAAGCCTTGGTCAATCTTAATTGTTCAATACTTAGTAAAGTTTTGTATTTTGGTCGCATTACGGCAAAGACTTTCTCATGATCGGTGAAGTAGTTCGCCACAGTTTGAACATCCGAAACTTCCAGGTCACATCCTAGCTGAAAATTGTGGAACGCCACGCCCAAATTGGTGTTCCGCTGTGTAGTTGCATGTTTTACCTGCTATCTCTCAAGGCGAGCCTCTCTGTCATCTTCGGTTTGTGCTGCTAGTCTGGAATGCTTCCTTTTACGGTCATTATCAGGTGCTTGTTCCCGGCGCATAATATCTGCACGACTGTCAGATTCGGCCTGGCGTCTTCGATTCACAAACTAGCGGCTGGTATCTACAGCCGCTTCTTCGATAGCTCCGCGAAGCGCCGAGCAGCGCCCTTGCTTACATCAGGCGAACGGCGAGTCATGTGGTTAGGTGCAACCGTGATGCGAAGCGAGCGCACTGCTTCGAGCCAGCGGCGAGTTAAGTGGCTAGGCGCATGCTTTCAGCGCCGCTAGGCTAGAGGTTTAGCGCTACCGCTTACCGCTATGGTCTACCGCTACCGCGCGAGCCTCAGTACGCATGCGCAGGGAACCTAGAGGGCGACAGATGGCGCCACGTTCCTGTCAAATTACGGCGGAATCCGCACGCAGGGACCAATCAGCGCATGCCGCGCTGACGGTGCGCGGTAGCGGTAGACGACCGCGGTGAGCGGCAGCGGCAAACTATCACAGGTATCGTCATCACTGACCGATTTCCTTACTAAGTAAAGTTCAATGTGTTATCGCAATTTTTTGGGGTTTAGGCCTTACAGGGCAGGCTACGCCGCTTTTAAGCGCTGAGACGTCTTTTTTTTAGTTTTTATTTTTCGGGCGGTGTAGACACGCCGAGTTTTAAATGAATGGCGGAAAGAATTTTACATTTAAGTTGGGCAGCTCCGAATTCACCGCATTTTTTTGCCGGACCAACACTGTTATGCGGTCGGAAAGAGTCATATGCATATAATCAAGTTTTACTCTCAATAAGGAATGGATGGTCTTTTCTTGGGAGTTTCTTGCTCATTGTGCTCCGGCACGAAAGTTGGTGAATGGGAAGGCGAGATCGAAGCATGAAAGATACGTTTGCTTTATATATTTGATACATAGAAAGAGCGATGCTAGCCTCAAGACCTGTAGTTTTTGCCAACGTTTGCAGTCTTACAACGCTATAAAAGTCCTCTCATAGAATACAGTAAATTAGTGTAACATTTATAACTCCAATTTGACCGATTATTCGATACATCAAACAGCGCATCGCAAAATTGCAAGTTGCGCTTCCCTCCGATCCCTTATCGAGCTTGGAGGACTGCGGTCGTGGGTATCCAGTGACAGTGCTAGTGTTGTGCAACAGCATGTCGAGGTGATCGTGGGATATGCTTGATGGTGAACTTAAGTATCCAGTAGTCACTTTTCATGCCGCATTGGTGTCATACAGGGACATCAACAAAACTGAAGCCTAGCCGGTGCCCTGTAATGGCGGGATTAGCTCGCGTCACTTGCAATTTCCGTAAATCAAACGCATGATAACCTTGATGAGTAATTTCTTTATTTTAAATTGGTAGCAAAATACATATTGCGATAAGCAGTGGCTACTTCTAAAACGCAGTGCGCTGGCACTTCAGTGCTACGTAGGTTAGGCCTAGCAACGCACAGAAGGTAGTTGTGCGATGTCACCATGCCAGCTAGTGGTAGCCGAGCTGGTTTATTAGCATTTTTGTATTGAAATATTGTTATTTTGAACTACTCCTCAATCTCACTCGAGTATGACATATCCGGGTTGGACTGCATCCTCTAATGGTGACTTAGTACATCAAAAGAGTATTTACGGCTCAGATTCATTGCATATCTCAAGTTATTTTCCAAAGAGAAAACCTGCTTTTCAGCCATGGGATAATCCACTGCCACAGAATCGTTAGGCATCCTACGATTCGTCTCCCTAAACTAAGATCGCAGAGCACATAGGCGTTTCCTCAATTTTGCATTCGCTGAAGTGAAGCTGCTGTGGCCGGTAGTAAAGGCTGTGCCCTTGGAGTCAGCAGTCGTACAGAACAGCTGCTTGCTCATCGCTATAGGCGGTTTCTAAGTTTTGCATCATCACTTTCGACACGAGAATTAATCGAGCTCTGTGCTTTCATGGGAACATAAGTTTTTTACCTTAAAGGTCCGGTTCATTTAAGGCATTTAGTACGAATTTAAACAGGCGATTCGGTGAAGCTCAATTTATCCAGGCTTGTATTGTGTTGTGTCATAAAAATAAGTATAGTGATGCCTCAGAATGAATCTCAACGCGATATTTGTGATCGATGCTCACTGCACTAACCTGAGCTCCCCTCGCGGTAGGAGGTGGGTGTCTACGCAGCTATGAACTGCAAAATAACTCTAGGGACACATATGCTCCGTCATCAGGTTTATGACGTGATAATATTAGAGAGATTTGGTATAGAGTGATTTGCGATCCGCCACCGGGACTCTCTATCGCGCGCGGCCAGATCTCAAGCGCTGATTGCTCCCGACGGGGAAGGTCTATTTGCCTGGAATAAATTGGATTTATTGGCTGCACCCTTTGTAACGGGCGGGTAACTCAATAGCGATGCCATAGCCTTGAACGTAGCCCATTGTACAAATTACATGCCCACAAAGTCACAGTAACACTCGCATGTTGTTAACGTGCACGCACTGTGCTTCACCACTCATTGAGTTGCTTTTTGTCGTGCCAACTTGGCCACCGCATGTTGAGTTCGACTGCCAGCACGTGGCGCCATCTATTGGTGTTAAAGGGATCTGAGCATGCGCTGTGAAACTCGCGGTGACAGATCACACTAACTGATCGTGCTTCGCGGTATGCTAAAATTCTTTAGTACTGGGTTCCTTCATCCGCTTGCGACCTCTTTGCATATTTCTTCCCAGACACGGTCAATATTTCCTTCATTTCTGTATTTTATAACTACGTCGAGTGAACGCGCCTTGATAGACTAGCTTATCTGACTCACGATTCAGGGATTATTGGCTAGATTTTCATAAATTGTCAAAATTTTACCTTCAGATTTATTTCACAATCTTCACATGGCTTATTAGCGTTTGGGTCGTGCTGCGAACTTGTAATTACAATTTATCTCAAGCTTTAATCACTTTCAATAGCGTGTCCCGTCATGACTCTCGGGACAGATCCCGATCTTCTCGTCATGCCATAAGCTAGGGCGCCGGAGTTCCCGCTCAGTGGGGGGCACTTAAATCTCTCGCGTTAACCTTATTGTTTCAATGGTCTGTCTTGTTTCGCTTTCTGCATCACTGCACTTACATCTTGTTTGAGGGGGATGCTCAGCGTGCGATTATGGATAGTGTATTCTATACGGCTATGCAGTCCGCGAGACAGTGATTGCAGCGGTCACGTGTCACTTTGCAGTTTGCAACGAGTCCCACCACTTCGGCCAGAATTGCAGCCACAACTGCACCGAAGTGGCTTCAGTCGCTGGAGGCGACGCCCACTGCCAGGGCATGCTCTTCTGCCTACCGGATCCCTACGGCTGTTCCTGCTACCCAGGCTTCCGGGGTATCGATTGCAGCCAACGTAAGCACCTAAGAAATGAGTGCAATTTATCAAAGCGAGCTTTAAGCTATAAGCAGAAAATAATCTTGACTCACGCGGGTTCCGCGCAATCCCTTACTGAGGCTACTTGCTCTTGCATTTCAGTTCTTGAAAAACCGCCGCACGTATGAGCTGAATATATCTTACCGTTGGCGCGTGCTCTCCGTGCCATTCAGTGCAAGTAATCGGTCTTCGCCATGGTAAAGTTTAGGGGGCGCTACACATAGGGTAATATTGATGAGTAACTACTCCCTTATTTACACATATACATTATTTTGGTAGTTTTCTCAAAACACATTGAAATAATGCCGTTCCTCGTGGAAGTTGTTGGCTAGTTTTCTCTCACCTTACAATCCGATCTGCTGGCCGTTCTAGCTAGCTAAAGTGGTAGAGCGACTGCCCGAAACTAGCGGTGGTCGCAGACTTTTTTCTTCACTACGATGTTTGTTACAAAGCTGCATTGGTTTCCTGTGTATCCGTGTGACTGCCTTCTGCGGTCTGCTAATCAGTAATTACTTCCTTATTATTATTATTCACTTTTAGTGTGCAATAAAAGTTCCTTGAAGTTAGTCTCTTGGTTCTAATGATTGACGGTGGTTGCTCTGCTGCACTGTTTTCTTTAATTTGGAAAACACTAGAGATTCTTTATTTTTATCTCGACATTTGTTTTCATATCTCTGTTAAAAATAGTCATCTGGCGAAGCCAAGTTTCTCTTTGAATGTCTTCTCATCGCTGGCTTCAATATTGTGCTAGTTTCGGACACTCCTGTTCGTTTTGTCACTGCCATCTGTCCCTATTTCCGGAGAGGGACGACTAGCGTCATCATGTCAATTCTCCTGTCAACAGATGGCCTGACTGGCACTTGATCCTCTATGATGTGTCACCCGAGGAAAAAAGGAACAAAAATTTTCATTTTCCATGGTATGCTACCTCTCATAAAATGTCCTCTCTTTCTCAATGGACATGTGGGAGAGGCCTGAAGGCCTTGCGATTTAAAAGAAAGTTTTTTAAGAACTCAGGCGTCGCTCGTATGATTACAGTATGACATGGAATATTTGAGAAGGGCACAACCGGGCGCCAAATAAAGCGTGAGGGGATATCAGATTTCCGTGTCCACAATAAATAGCTCATGTTTCTTTGTCCTCTCATTGAAGCAGATGCCTGCTTGCTGGATGTACGTCTTCCCACAAGGCATCGAACACCTCGCATACCTCACGTGTACGCTTTATTAACAGTCCAAGGGTGCTTGCTTTAAACGGGGTCTTTGTCAAAAATAACCATCCTAAGGGGTTTGCTTCTAATCCTGGTATCTGGAATCTTGAAAGCACACTTTGAATACCTAAGCTCGAGAAAGGGCAGGACGAAGGTTCTCTTCAGATGCGAGATTGCAATGCTAGATATTTGCAGTGAGCCATGTTACAGGCCTTAGAAGAAAACCCCCTCGAATGTAGGTGCGGACATAAGTAAACGGAGCGTGCTTTTATGTCCAAATTAAAATCACGCCTTCTGCATTGGAGATAAGAAAACAATATTGGTCCAATTGAAAGGGTACTGGCGTCTACTACCGGTTCGCGCATATCACGACTGCCAGTTGCAATTATGCAAGCGTGAAAAATGGTAGAATGAATAAGCGTGCTCCCTTTACTTTTGTCTGCACCGGTACATCCTTGACGACTATACATCTGCATATTCAAGGGACAGAGAATACTTAATGCGACACGGTGTCCCTTTCATTTTGTGCAGCCTTTATCTCACCTACTAGACAGCTAGCTTGGGCACGCGCTCGTGGTGAGTAGTACGTTAGCCATAGGTAACTGCACTGCTTTGAGCGCCGTCTTTTTTAAGGCGAAAGCCTTAATAGCTGATGCTGTCGTGGACAAATATGTGTCCCGCTTTTGTGGCATTCTGACTGGCCGAGTGGGGATGACGTCATAGAGGTCTCGACCAATCACAGAGCACTACCACAGTATGCGCGAATGCGTGCCTTATATGGCCATATGTCGATCAATTACTAATTAATGAATTAATCATTTACCAATTGATGATAATTAAGAAATTCATATATTATATAATTAAAGGAGTAATAGTTGACTAAATATTTATTTAACTACTTACCTAATTACTAACTGAATACATAATTACTGATCGGTGTCAGTTGCGTACCTCAAGCTGTCGCCTTTCACTACTTTAGTCGCTAAAGTCCCTTGTGCTTTTTTGTGTGTTGCTTGGGGTGCATAATTATTACAGGGCTGAAAGCCGTTAGCAGTATACAGTTCAACAGCAATTATACCTCCAACTTAGCATATACAGTGACGTCCTTTCGAACGTATTATGCAGAAATTAGGAGATGCGGCGGGAGGTAACACGAATTAAGGATTTTTGATATTTGTTTTCATGCTCATGCTGTAAACATAGAGTTAAACTTTGCCATTCCATTCCATTTAGCGTGCAGGCAAGGAACCTACGGTGCGGACTGTAAACAGATCCGATTGTGCCACTGCCAGCATGGCAGAGGATGCCATCCGCAGTGGGGCGTATGTTCCGACAGTGTCTGCGAGGAAGGATACCGAGACGAGCCGTTCTGTGACAGAGGTAGGAGGATTGTCCTTAGTGCGCGCTCAGAATGAGGAGCTAAATAATCATGCATTTTTAACGTTCCCACGTACTTTCCTTTACAGTATATCCAGTGCTGAAAGAATTCTTCGCAAATCCTGTCGACGAAGAGAGCATCGAAGTGCGCTGGAGCCGGTGGGATCCGCAAAGTGGAGACAAGGGGGAGGGAGACCCTGACGGCTATGTGATACAGTTCAAGGTACGTAACTCCCACACGGTGAATCCGCGCTGCAGCCATTTGAATAAGACACGAAAAAAGTATGGGAGAAGTAATCTCGATTGAGAAAAAAAAAAAAAATTCCCGCGTTACAACGGACGCTTTGTAGTTTTTCTTGCCAAGAAGCGTCTATGGAAATTATAAGTGTTCGCAGTAGTAGTAGAATTTTCTGCGGTATTCTGCTCTACTTTGGAATAACAGCGAATATACCGAAAACGTCTACAAAAACGCTGCAGAACCCAGATACTTACTGCAGTACTGAACAAGAATACACCATTGCAACAAATCGACAAATAGTTATCCAAGCACGAATTACATGGATGTAATCATGCATTGTTTGATACTATTTAGAGTCAGGGTAATAAGAAACTTGAATTTCGACTCCGCGTGTGAAACTAATTTTTTAACAGTCGCAGTCAAAAGTTGGCACGAAAGAATGTAGTACCCATTAGAAAAAATACAAACAAAAAAATTACGGCCGATTTGCATAGCTAATCATATAAGAAGATGGTGCGTAGCACTGCTTAATTGTTGTACTTCAGCATTTCAAGCACGGCGAATCTGCGCCGCAGTGCCGGACGGCCCGGCTTCATCCATTGCGACGCGAAGCAAACGCTTCAGAAATGAATGAAAGCAGGCATAATTACAATGCACTGCTCTGGGGCCGAAAGGTCTGGCGTGGGACTATAGGGGGAGAGAAAGAGAAAAAAGAGGGGGAAACGTACTTGAAGACGAGTGCCAGTTAAGGCGCGGAAGTAAGCACAAGCAGCTTCACGACGCGGCAAGCGGCTCGGAGCCGAGGTCCAGGGAGCACCGCGCGTGCACGTCTGCTGCTCGTGAAGGCTGAGGAGTGACTGTTGCGAGGGTAGAGATGCCGAAGTTGAGGACGCGCGAGCGACACACGACTGCTCACTCCGGAGTAACACACACTTGTGAAACGCTGCCCATTGACGGCCGCGAGAGAGGCGTGTCTGCAACTGACACGCCTCTCTCTCACTGTCTTACTCTCTCACTGGGTGCATCTGTAGCCCTGTACACATGGACTCGACAGCACCTGGTCGAGTAAGCGTTGAGTAAGCGAGGTCACCAATACTCGACCCAATTTGTGTCTACATGAACTCGCTTTCCAGCGAGTAAGTATCGCAGCGGCGCGTAGCGTCGAGATTTTAAGTTATTGTGCAAGTTTCTTAATCGTGTTTGATTCCGCTGCCTTTTACTATTGAGAGCTTCGATTACTATTTTTTATCGTTGATGAGGGCTAAAATGCATTCAACTTCGCTCATGCTCCTCGTCGCTCCAGTTGCTTTTTAATCCCAGAGTTCGCCATAACTCGACTCCCTGACTCGACGGCGTCTACATGCTTTTAGACAAGCGGGTCAAGCGAGTTAACCTACCCCCTGCAGGCGAGTTAACGTGACCCGCTCCGCGGCTATTTTACTCGACCCGACTGCGTATACATGAACCCGACAACTGGTTTTTTACTCGACAGGCTTACTCAACCCGACCCTGTCGAGTCCATGTATACAGGGCTTATGCGACCGCTCCGCCTGCGAGTGATTGATTGATTTATAGGAAGGGAAAGGCGCGGTAACTGTCTGACTTGTTTGCTGTGGACACCTTAACCGCGCCGTAAGGGAAGGGAGGAAGATGGGAGTGAAAGTGGAAAGAGAGAAAGATGGGCCGTAGTGGAGGGCTACGGAGTAATTTCGACCACCTGGGGATCTTTAACGTGCGCTGACATCGCACAGCACACGGACGCCTCTTCGTTTCGCCTCCATCGAAACGGAGCCGCCGAGGTCGGGTTCGAACCCGGGTACTCCAGCACAGCAGTCGGGCGTCTTATCACTGACTGCTCCGCCTCCTCAGTGTTAGGTCGCGGGATGCGGGTGTCGCCACTTTCCCTTCCTGCTCTTCAAGTTCACGGAGAGACGGATGGACAGAGAGAGAAAGAGAGCGGCTTCTCCTGCAGCTAAGCGGCCGCTCCGCCTTCTCAATACTGAGCCGCGCGACGCGCGCGTCGCCACCTTCTTTCTCCACTTCAGGTTCACGAAGAGAGAGAGAGAGTGAGCGTCTTCGGACAGACATTGTCGAAATCCGTGATTGCGGCTAGTAGTGCTACGCACTAAAACAAAAAGCAACCATGCATTCTTAAAGTGCCTTTTTGTTTGTGGATCATGTGCAAGAGATAACACACACCGCCATGATTCATCTCCAAACTATGGGCTTTAAAAATGCCGGTTACTGTGGTCTGAGTGCTGTGTTTGCCTCGATTCATTTTAACGCGACTATCAGACGCCAGTGCCCGTGTCGACGTCGGTGTTGTGAGCGGTAAACCACGAGCATGGCCCTGGCAGGTATTAACTGGCAGTTGACACGGCCCGCACTGATTGGACGTAGGGCTGCCTAACATTAACTTTGACAGGGTTGACCAACTCGGGCCTCTCCTTTTATATGGGAGTGTGATTTCGGAATCAACGTGCCATGACACGGATTCACGTTGCCCATAGGTTACACAGGTACGCCCAAACGGATTCGGTAAAACGGGGTTTATATGTGAGCTGACGAAGCAATTGAGCACCCTTCAAGGCGATGTTTAAGTGTTCCCCATAATTTGTTTATTCGATCCTGAAGTATGAATGGAGATTGGCTGTTTCTAATTTATTTTTAACTTCATCTCCAGGCTAGGTGCCAACGCTTAACGCCATGTATATTTTATGTGCCTCTAGAAGATACGCTTAAAAAGGAGAGCCTAACTAGAAGTTAACGAGAAAAAAAAGTACATTAAGAAAGTCGTTGGGCGAAGTAATACTGATGTGAAATAACATGTAGTGGTTAAATGTCTAGGCCGCTAGACCCATTAAAAAACGCGATATTTGCAGAATACTCTGACAATGTTGAGTGGTGGACATTTTTGCTTATAATAGAGAAATCCTCTTTCAGGAGCGGTGGATGAATAACTGGAACCGCACCGACGTCATTCCGGAAAGCGGCAACAACACACAGTTATTCACGGTCACCGACTTGAAGCCGAACACTCTGTATCAAGTCAAAGTGTTAGTGCATGACACCAGTGGCCACGTGCACTCGCAGACGGCGTTGTCATCGTCAGTAAAAACACCATGCGGAGGTAAGCACAGCCGAGTGTCTTCCGCTGCTCTAGTCGTTCAGGAATAAAGCTGAAAGTTAATGTAACTCGCCACATATTTGAATTTATGGGGACCCTCTATTTTGTAAACAAACCGCATATGTTCTTATCCAGAAATTCTAGAGTCACATTACAGTTGTGTACATCGCTGCTGCCGTAGAACTTCGATGGAAACTTACTGCCAGTGTCATGGCAGTGTGTGAAGATGAAACATGGCAATAAACGTTAACCAT
>JAJIZL010124735.1:71308-93855 GCA_023969395.1 Amblyomma maculatum | reverse complement strand
CACGTCACTGTTGTGGAGGGTGACAGATCTGATACGCTTTCAGGTCCTACTACGTGCTGGTACAGAGGCACAATCATGAGAATCGTACGAAGCGTTCCACCGATGACTCCAGCAATGCCGCCGACGGAACCCTGCAAGAGTGGATGGGTGGCACGCCGGACTACAATGAATCAGTGGCCATGAACCTTTCCTTCTACATGGCGGCCAACATGACCCCCGATGAAGTTCGTAGCGGTAGAGAGTTCACAGTGGGAGATGGCCTCTACTACGGTGGCTACTACAACGCGCCTCTGGTTCCTGAGTCCACTTACAGCGTTGGCCTGGCCGCCGAGGTGGACTTCGAAGGCGTGAGTTTGTTCTCAGCTTGGTGGATAGTAAGCCCCTAAAACCTATACTCACATTATCGATCATTACCTGTGACAGTGGGAGCGATTATATATTACGCCTCTATGGAACTGTTAGTCGACTGCCAGTGTACCGCAATTTATATGAATACAAGGTTCTGGTTTCGGGCTAATAGAAAGCTTTCCACGTCCACACGCGCACAAGCGGAGCAGCTGGTAACACTGCAGTGTTACTTGCATGTGGGAATGTGGCAGCATTATCTGCATGAACATATCAAAATTGCTTGGAAGCCACTATTCGACAGCTTTTCGCTCCTATGAGGCTGCTATACCACCATAAAAAGTTCGAGGACACTTTAGCGACTAAAGTGATGAAAGGTGAAAGCCTGAGTGCCGCATTTTGCTACGCGACTGTTGCGCATGTAGCGATGAAGGCTGCTATGAGTAAAGCGAGCGACTACTCTTTCACATTCTGCGAATGCATTTATTCCGTAAATCCTGCTTGGCAGAGACGAGATCGCACTCCTTGATTCTTCGCAGTTGTTGTACGTACGTTTACTGTTGTGTGGTTGATTTTACCGGGTGCGCGGAAGTAATTAGTAATTATTTAGCCGTTAATTATTAATTAGTCAATATTCAGTAGTTGGCCATTGATTGGCATATGGCTATATAAGGCCGTTCGCGCATAGTGTGGTGGTGCTCTGTGATTGGCCGAGACCTCCATGACGTCATCCCATCTCGACCAATCAGAGGCGCCGCAAAAGCGTGACACGTGCTTACGACAACGATGAGGCAATAAAGGCTTTCGCTTTAAAAAAATGATGAGACATTTAAGTTCCTCCTCGAAAGTTATGACGTGATAGCGTTATGCGTGCGGCTACTCTTTGGGATTCTCGTTCGCGTACATGAATTCCGGTCTTTTTCTCATTACTAACCTTTAAACTGTGCCTCTGTTATTACGTAAATAACAATTATCATACGATCGGGAGCTACCGCGTTGCGTGACAGAAAACCCGACATAGTTATGAAACCCCCTTTAACCAATCTGTACGAACATGGGTCATGGGTTCAATTCCCATCTCACCTTCCGTAAAAAGCAGCTGCCAGCTCGACCATATCATGTGGTATCATGACGTCATGCACCCTGCTGACCAATCAATGCCCGACCACGTTCCCTCTGCCAGAGACGTGTGCGTGATTTTTCGTAGACGTCACTGCCAGTATTTCTGTACAAGGAGTTAACGACTTTTCTGATACCACGTGCTTAGGCGTCGTCTTGAGAGATCGATATCGTGTGGTCGTCTTCTCCGATATCGTACGCGCATAGTCACGATAGTCTTACCAATTGATGGCATGCGTAGAACAGTAAAAAGTTGTGTTAGTATTCTATGCTGTTTTCTGTATCACACTAAGGCTTGTCATACACGTTTCTCACCGGGTGTCGGGCAAGAAAAATTAGGTTTTGTATTGAATACTGTATTTTTATATAAGCGAATACTAATGCAAGTTCGAAGCTAAACATTTCTTGGATAGAAACGAATGTTTGTGGTCTGTTGTTGAGATCTAACTTACATGCGAATTTTTCCAATCGAAGCGATTAGTGCCGATTAAGGTGTATTTGATGGAATTAACATCATAACCTTTAAGAGTGTTCCATTTTGCCGTGAGTAATGCTACAGGAAAAAGGAAACAGGGAACTGGCTGCCAAATGAATATTCCCGCTATCGATCAGTAATTATTACAACCACCTTTGCTTTTCAGGACAGCAGAATTTCTTACCGACTTCTGTCTGATCCAATCACAGGTAAAAAAACTTTATTGTTTTTGTTACAAATCGTCGTTGTACAAATGAACCGAAGAAGAAATGCATTGTGTTATCGATATTATCTTTCTCTTTCTTTTAGCCATTATTATGTATTTTAGCGGATTAAGAAGTCGATGTATTGCTTCTATGGCAAAAAGTCTGCAGCCGGTAAGGATGTAGTTAAATTTTTATTTCTCTGAAACTGGAAGAAAACATAAGATCATCTACTTACGAACAATAATTTTCACTTCTAATTGCTGCAGCTTCCCAATGGTAACGCTTGAAGGAGTTTTTTGAAGAAAACATGTTGTGGAAGCGCACTAAATTCCAGAAGAATAAAGAAAATTGATGTGACGCGAGCGTTACAAATGTACGCACGATCGCTAATTTAAAACTAGAAACAACACATACTGAATGCGCCAAGTTTGTTTTCCTCAGTTGCCCGCGGAAGGAGGCGTTACTCTCCCAATCAGTGAGGTACTAGGCTGAAGTTTTTTTTTTATCTCTCGGAGGAAAAAATGTAGTGCATCAGAGAGTGTTTTTGAGGACCATGCCTTAAAGGCCCACTGTCCACGCTCCGGTGTCGTGCTTCTTTCCTTCCGTTCCCTCGCAAATGTTTTTCACTATCCTGCGTGGTCGTCTAGCCTCCGCAAGACAAAATCCCTTTCCTCCTCCGCGTTTGGCGGGAGGTGGGGTGTGTCACTCCGCGTGCGCGAAAAAAAAAAAAGGAAAAAAAAAAAAAACGGGCGAGGGAGCGCGCGCCGCTGAATTCAGTCTAGCCGTGGCGAGGGAAAAGCGCGCAATGAGCGGTAGACACCCATCCTTCACCCTCAGACAGCGAGACGGACCAATGGACGTCGCTCTCGACAAATACGTCATAGCTGCGTCTCGACGTCAAAACGAACGTAGCGGTGATCGAATATGAAATTAGTTCTCGCTACATTGAGGCGGTTTTCGTTGAAATCATCACGGGCAGGAAGAAGGAACCCAGTATTTTCGTCCTAAACATATACAGCTCTCCTCAGCAGCGCAAAGTTAGGTTCAAGACATTATTTTGCAAAGCAATGAAGGCAGCCGGAGCTAACCCCCTGCTAATTGTAGGAGACTTCAACGCCTGCCACCAAGAGTGGGGATATAATAGGCAAGATCCGAAGGGCAGGCAGTTATGGGAAGATTTTCACGTATTAAACCTCACCCTGCAGACAGACTCTGGCTGCCCGTCGAGGGTGGGAAACAGTGTGAGCAAAGACACAACCCCAGACTTAACATTTACCAAAAACATAGAGGAGCTTAGGTGGAAGAACACAGAGCTCAACTTTGGAAGCGATTATTACGTCCTCGAAATAACGCTTGAACGGGGAGTCAAAGTAAGACGAGAAAAGATCATCAGCGCTATCGAATGGGAAAAATTCAGACAAATTAGGGAATCTGCAAACATAGACGAAAATATTGAAAATATCGATGATTGGGCAGAAACCCTCATGCACCACGTTAAATCCGCTACCATTACCCTAGAGGGGGACGATGCACCGAAAACAGTCGACAGGAAACTCCTACACATGTGGGAAGCAAAAAAAGGTATGGAAAAACGCCTCCGGTGTCAGAGATGGAACCGAAACCTAAGGCGAAAAATAGCCAGGCACAATAAGGAAATTGAGGATTATGCAATTAAACTCTGCGAGCAAAACTGGTGTAACAGGTGTGATGAAATGGAGGGCAACATGAGCCTTTCAAAGACGTGGAGCCTGCTACGATATCTTCCTAATCCCGACAGTTCGAAAACACAGTCAAACACAACAACAGCAAAGGCAAGACACGCGTTCGAGGGGACTGACGCGGAACTAATAACTAAACTCGTAGACACATATGTCGGCGATACAACATCTCTCCCTCTTAGGCAATACGCGGGCCCACCGAACGAGGCCCTCGACGCGCCCATCTCAGAAGTGGAAGTTAGAGCCGAAATCCTGAGCTTAAAGACGCGATCAGCTCCCGGCCCCGATGGAATAACAAATAAAATTCTACGAAACCTAGACGACGCTTCCATAACGGCACTCACCAACTACATGCAAGAAGTATGGAGTAGCGGTCGTCTTCCCAGCAGTGGAAAACTGCAAATGTCGTGCTAATTCCAAAACCTGGCAAGCCCCCGAAATTGGAAAACCTCAGACCTATTTCTCTAACCTCATGCATTGGAAAGCTTATGGAACGCGTAATCCAAACAAGGCTAACTAAATTCATGGAGAAAAAACGACCTGTGGCCACACGAGATGGTCGGGTTCCGACCGGGCCTGTGCACACAGGATGTAATGCTCCGATTACAACATGACAATTGAATCGAAATCCAGAGACGCGAAGGTAATTCTAGCACTAGATCTAACAAACGCATTTGACAACTTAAAACACCAGGCAATTCTCGTGGGACTACAGGAATTAGGAGTCGGCGAGAGGACATATAATTACGTAATGGATTTCCCGACAAACAGGACGTAGAAACTAAAGTTTCAGGACCGAGAATCCCCCACTGTCCACCTGGGAAGTGAAGGAACTCCGCAAGGCTCGATGCTCTCCCCCTTTATTTTTAACGTGGTGATGAGAGGCCTTCCTGCCGCTCTTAAAGTCATAAAAGACCTGAAGTTCAGCATTTACGCGGACGACGTTAATATCTGGATGAACAATGGCAGCGATGGCAGCATAGAGGAACGCCTAGAGGCGGCGGCGGACACCATTGTGTCCTACGCGGCCGAAAGGGGTCTTTTGTGCTCTCCGCAAAAATCCGAACTTTTCATATATAATCCAAAATCAATGAGGTGCAAGGGCGGCTTTAACGTAGAAATTAAGGTCGACGGCAAAACCGTACCAAGAGTCCAGCAAATCAGAATCCTCGGACTTTTTATTCAAGAGGACGGGTATAACGACGAAACGATATAAAAAAAAAAAAAAAAAACTCACTACCTACGCGACGCAAGTAACAGGAATATTTAGGAGGATTGCATTCAAAGGCAGAGGCCTCAAGGACAGAAGCCTCTTGAGACTGATGCAGGCGTACATAATAAGTCGAATATGCTATGCCACACCGTTCCTTAACATCAGGACCAATGAAAAAGATAAGATAGACGCACTCATCAGGCGTTGCGTCAAGAGGGCGCTGGGTCTACCCATCTCCTCTTCTACGGAACGCCTGATAGAAATGGGGGTGCATAATAGCTGGACGGAACTTGCTGAAGCGGTGAGAATCGCCCAACATGAAAGATTAAGTAGGTCGAGCACTGGTCGAACCATCTTAGAATGGGTGGGTCGAAAAATAGATAAGGGCACAGCCGACAAGGTTGCCCTACCACCACAATGTCGCGAGAATATCATTGTCCGTCCTCTCCCCCGCAACATGCACCCAGAATACCACAAGGAGAGACGGGAGAAGAAAGCAGAAGCACTGGTTAAAAGTGCAAAAGAATTCAGAGTAAAAGAAGTTGCCTACGTAGACGCTGCAAGTGGCCGATCAGGGGCGGCAGTCGCCGCGGTAGTCGATGGTAGCGGCGCACCAGTCGTCTCCGCCACCATCCGAAGCAGAAACATAGACACGGCTGAAGAGGTCGCAATAGCGCTCGCCTGCGTCGGAACGAAGGCTAGATTCATCTTTAGCGACAGTAAAACTGCTCTCTGGAATATCGGGAAAGGCAGGATCTCGCAAAAAGCCGCCGGAATTCTAAAAGCTGCAACTAAAATCGATCGCAAAATCACCCTAATTTGGGTCCCAGCACACACGTCCGTCCCTGGCAACGAGGCGGCCCATGATTTAGCCCGAGATCTCTACTTCCGGGCAAACGTGGAGCCGCCCGACTGCCAGGCGATGGACGAACGTTTGCAAACCTATAAAGAAATAATCGAAAATTATAGATTAGGAAGACGTCTGATGCCGCCACCGGATCCTAGCTTAAATAATAAAGAGGCCATAGCTTGGCGGCGATTACAAGCCGGAAATTTCCCGAACCCTGTCTGGTTGTTTCACACCCAGATAAATGAAAGAAAAAACAATAAATGTAAAGCCTGCGAAGCGAGGGGGACCCTCGACCATATACTTTGGGAATGCCTTAAGTCTCCGGGCGCTAGGGACAACATTAAAAGTAGAGAAGCCCGGGTAACCCTGCTGCGAAGCGACGTCCCCGCTGACCAGCAGAAAGCCGTCCGCCTGGCGGCTGAGGCCGTGAATAACCAATGTATATTCGCCAGTCCTTAGTCGCGGAGGTTCCAGCCCCCGTTCCTCAGGCCTGCGTGCCAGGAGCGGGGAGTAGGGGGCCTCCTAAATCAGTGGAAATTAAAGTTTTAATCAATCAATCAATCAATCAATCAATCAATCAATCAATCAATCAATCAATCAGTCAATCAATCAATCAATCAATCAATCAATCAATCAATCAATCAATCAATCAATCAATCAATCGACGGCCCAGCGCAGGGAACGGGAAAGCTGGCTTCCCGAAGGAGAGCATGAGAGAGCTTTGATTTGTATTTTCGTTGCTTTGCGACGCGCGTGTCACTGTAGCATTTTGCACGGACTATCTCCGGTACCTGATCGAAACACTGGGCTCCTTCGCTTAAAAGGTACTTCCCTGGACAGTGGCCCTTTAAACCTATACTAAGCCAAAAATGGGGCAAATAGTGCCTTACGTGCGAACTAAGAACTCTAACCTGAAAAAATTCATGGCTCCTTTTTGCATAGTATTACATGCTTAAATATATCTTGCAGCCCACTTTAATGTCGACAAGTAATTTTTCCTAAAGTGGTTTGCTTGGCGATACCGAGAAGATAAAGCTCATCAACATTAAGCACAGTTCTAAGCGCCAGGAGCCATGTCGCGCTTACAATATTACGATGGGCTTATTGAAAAGCTAAAAAATTACTGCGCGACAGATGCTGCATTGGAAGAGTACATTAAATAATAGTTAAGAAATTTAAAAGAATATTCACCATAGGCTGCGCTTGCAAATAGTAAGACGGGCTAGCAAAAAAGAAAACTTAAAATTAAATGTGGCCTGGCCACACCACAGGACGAAAACCTCACACACTGATTTCCAGATAAACTTTCTTTTCCCGTAAGGTGGATACTTTTCACGGCACATGACTCTCCGCCACCACATGATTAGCATATTGTCCTAAAGAGTGAACAGTCGTCCTTAACTTTGTTCACCCTAGCACGCCATTGGTGTTCAACCCTCGCTTTATATATTCCACTGAAATCCATTTTTTCTTTATTTTTGCTAAAATGTCACTAGAATGCTCTGCATAGTACCATAGCTTACACCACTCAAAAATATTTCTTCGTGCTTCGTGATTTCAGTGCGGAAACAAGAGCCCCCCAGTAATTCGTCCACACCGACTGCAGTCATTATCTGTGTCCTCATTCTTATGGCGGCAACAATTGCTGCCATCTGGTACGTGGACGTAGTTTACAATTTTCGCTTTGCTAATCGCGGAGGTGAGAGGCTGCACCACATGACCACATGGTATTCAATTGCAGGAAGTGGCGGAAGAAAATAATCGGAAAACTGCCGCGCTCCTTCCCCCAGAAGCCTGCACCACCTGCGAGTGACGGTAGGTTTTCACAATCGCGTTTTTACCATTACAGGATTTATAGCAAAGGATGAAAGGCTGTCGGTAGCAGCACGAATGTGACAACGTGCTCGTGCAGTAGCATTGTTGTCAGGCACTTCACAGAAACTTCAGCCGTAATCTGTTTTATTATTTATCATCCAATATAAATAAGATTATTTCCCCGAGCAATAGTGGACTGAAATGCCCGTCCCCACGAAACTGCCGCCCTCTCATGCCAATCTTCATTTCTTGAAGCCTTCAGAATTCATTTTCAAACACAATGACCAGTGCTTGTATTTTTTCATGTCTATAACCCCATTCCTTACGTAATGCCTCCAGAGAGAGGTCCTTAAGGAAATAAAGTGATGTTGTGTGATAAGGATTACACGGAACAAAAGGAAGAGTTGCGATTATGTTCCTCCCTTTAGGTGCCAGCAAAGATAGAGGGAATTGAATTAGTACTTGAACAGCATTTGTTTAGCTCACATATCGTGGATTTGAGCTGGGCCAGTTGCCAAATTGGCTTCATGACAAGTGCACGCGCAATAGCGAACATGATATGAGACGTTGACGTCCGTTCTGCTTTGCGTCGTGTCTTAATCTCTAACTTGGTCTCTATCTTCGCATTGCTGCGCTGTTGTCTTTCAGGCCGCATCCGTCCGCTAGATCGCCTATTTTGCTCCTTATTCAAGAACTGTTTCGGCGTTTTTACGCACCCAGTTATAAAAGTGAAAAGTGAATTCGCGATAAAGTCAATCATTTCGTGGGCAAGCTTCGAGTTCGCAACTTAGGATCCTAGATAGATATACATCGTCTTTTGGGATCAATACGCCAGAATTTTGTCTGCAAACAACAGAGCGCACCAGCTCGGAATGCTTGCTATAAAAATTCTGTAGCAGGTTAATGCCCCACCGGGCCGGTGCAGTGGTAAGACGCCCGACTACTGTGCCGGAGTACCCGGGTTCGAACTCGACCTCGGCGGCTGCGTTTCGATGGAGGCGAAACGGAGAGGCGCCCGTGTGCTGTAAAGATCCCCAGGTGGTCGAAATTACTCCGTAGCCCTCCACTACGGCTCCTCTTTCTCTCTTTCCACTTTAACTCCCACCTTCCTTCCTTTCCCTATGACGCGTTTCAGGTGCCCACAGAAACAAGTGTGACAGATACAGCGCCTTTCCCTTCCTATGAACCAATTATTATTATTATTATTAACGAGTACATAACAGCTTGCCGGGTACGGAACAGCTACACCACGCTTGGCGGAAACAGGACGTCGTGAAGGTGCAAATAAAGTTTGATGGCGTCAGCGAGCTCCTTGGTATAAAACTATTGTGATGATGATCATGATTACTCAATGGCAGCGTAGCTGAAGAGTACTAGGTATTTTTGTTCACAACAATTGCAGGCCCATGTTTGCGATTTCGGTCTTTTCGAAGTCTTGAGAGAATTGTGTTCACTTGTTCACCACCTACTCGATAACGTCTGTACCGAGAATAATGTTCTCTTTTTTCTTTCAGAATAGCAAAAAGGGTTTTGAAAAGGCAGGCCTACTAAATCCTGTGTTCGTTTTTCTATTATTTCAGAAGGTAGCTATAAGAATATAGCGGTTAATAAGCTTACCTTATTAAACTGCCGACTTCCGTAACACCTCTGATTCAATCTCATGCAACACTTCTCGCTAAATTAGATCTTTGTGCACTTTTTATGGATTAACACATAATCTAGTGCAGTTGTGCCTAAATGGCTACACCGCACTTTGTGATATTATTGGGTAAATATACTTTCCAAAAGATTAGAGGTGCCTTTGAGTTTATTCAATGCTTATCTAATGACCCTTGTGTGCATTGACAATAATGCCATTTTTGTATAGTGCCGGTGACTCTAGTTTATTAGTTCATGTAATGTAGCCAATTTTTGATGTCCAATAACAGTTTGTGAAAACTAGTTAATTTGTTCTAAGGAAATAGCCGAAAATAAAAATTCAGCTCTGTTCGCTCCTGAAACAAACGTGGGACTTTCAGTCATGAGTTCAAGTTTGGCATCTGCCACCTGAACGTTGTAAAAGGGACGGGTTATTATGTTGCAGATTTTCGAATAAGCTACATAGGATGGAAAAGTTGATCACACAGCTAAGGTACTGTGCTCTCCTGCGGGCGCCTAATTTCGAACCAGCGATATATTATATAACGTGATTAAACTTCTAATGTTTTGTGACTTTTTCCTATAATACTTGAATGATTATACCTTTGTGTGAAGCATAACAACTAAAGAAACTTTGCTACAGTTCTTCGTCTAGAGAAATAATCCTGATGTTTTGCTAAAAAAGGATACCCAAGACCCTTCAAAGGAATCGGAAAATCCATTCGCTTTACAACTGCCATTTTCTCTACCACTTGCACTTTTTGATTGAAAAAGTATTAACAATTCTAAACTAGCTGTTGGGGTGAGATCATCACTTTAGGCATTACGTGCGCCTCCTAAAGATGGGCGATTCCATGCCGGCGAAAAAAAAAAAAAAGACACCTACTGTATTCGCTGACTTATAATGTGCCAGTTATATTATACAGGATGTATGATTGGAATATTAAAAATACTATTTTAAGACCTAGAATTTCAAGCTCAATATTTCTAGTCTGACCTTAGTTGCAGTGCAAGTTTTATGTTTTAGTTTCACCGTGTCTATTTAAAATAAAATGACATTGTTTTACGCTTTTCGTGTATCCGCTCATAGCTTGTTGCTGCATGGATTGGAACAGTGACTTGATATTATCTATCCTATATTGATATTACAATTACTTCCTTACTTTGTTAACGTTATTAAACTGTTAAAGTTCCTTCTCTAGCTACATATGATCGCATAAAGTTGCTGTGTTGCTTGTCACTGGCTTTCAGAAGTGTTGAACTCGTGCTTACGTCTTCTTGTAAGGGAGTTCGTAAACACTGTAGGTCTTGAAAACAAACTTCATTGAAATATAATTGAACACGATTGGGTGGAAGGTGTATTCTATTAGGCCCGAGAGGACCTAATAGAAGGAGCCGGTGGTTAACTGGTGGCAGTTCGGATCGAACCCAGTACATCCCACATATACGAGGCGGATGACCTTTCCGCCTGGCTGCTACGAGTGTCATTGAAAATATATCCGCCCCTACAACGGGTGCAGTTGCTGAGAAAAAATGGTTTTAAACTTAGAACGCTTATTATGTTTGCGTTGACTAACGGTGGCTAATGCTTATTTTTGTATGCTGCCCATGTTTCATCGGTATCCGCAGCGGCGAGCCTGTCCATAATAGAGGAAAATGATGGATTGGATTTCGAGATGGAAGAGATGGGTGGAAGTGGTAGCTACACAACGTCGAAGCCTCTGCCTGTATCGGACCTGCAAGATTATGTGCAGCGAATGCTAGCCTGCGATGGCCTCAAGTCCGAGTTCGTCGTAAGTGACGCGTTACTTCTTTCGGAGGAGTGTATGTAGACGGGCGTTGAATAGGTTTCGGCTTGAACGTAACCAATGCCTGACAGAACGCAAACTTTCCGCTTAAGGTGTAGGAAAGAATGCATTAAACATTTCGCGCGACGTTTTGAAAACTTCTACCAGTACTTTTAAAGATGGCTAGTTGTGAAAAATACGAGTCTTTTTGCTAAACAAAGGAGATGGCATTTGCATTTCGGATAAGACATTGCAAGAGGCCAGTAGGATTGTTAATGATGAAAAAACTTCAAAAAGTGTACGACACAGATGGTATTTATTTCAGTTTTCATCAGTATTTCTGGTCATATACCAGGCCCGTGTTTATTAAATAGTATTTGATTGTTTTTGCATTATTTGCGTGGATTTTTCCACTATATTTTAAAGGGCAATACATTTTCCTTCCATACTGAACTGAATTTAAGAAACCTGTTTTGCTTGATTTGTATATTTTAAGGTCGCAAAGAGACGTGGGCTATGAGGGACGCCTATAAGAGGGCTCCGTAAATTTTGTCATGTCGGGTTCTTTAACGTGCACTACCATCACGCACCATACGGACATCTTGTGCTTCGCCTCCATCAAATTTGAAGAAATTAGTCGTGCAGGTTCTACCGAATGAAAACTATAGGAGATTGAAAGCAACGTTAGAATTAAAGCGTTGATTGTTTGTGTTGTAGAAAGATAGCTCACGTATGGCTTTGTCTTTGTTAGCGCTTTCAGGACCCCTGGACTCAATTTTCTTTGCGCCCCGCCGGGGTGGCGCAGTGGTTACGGCACTCGACTACTGTTCCCAAGGACGCGGGATTGAATCCCGGCCTCGGCGGCTGCTTTTCGATGGAGGCGAAAAGCAAGGGGTCCGTGTGCTGTGCGATGTCAGTGCACGTTAAAGAACCCCAGGTGGTCGAAATTTCCGCAGTCCTCCGCTACGGCGTCTCTCATAGCCTGAGTCGCTTTGGGACGTTAAACCCCACAAACCAAACCAAACCAAACCAAACCAAACCAAACCAAACCAATTTTCTTTGCGTTTGAAATATACATTATTTAATATTTTCGCAACACGTCGCTACGCTGAAGCACCAAACCTCCCATTCCGTCAGTGGCGGCCGCTTCTCAATGGAGCGAAACTGAAGGCTGCTGTGTTGTGTGACATGTCGGAAGGTTAGAGAACTTCAGGGGGTCGAAATTACTCGTATTCCTCTACTAAGACGCCAATTGTGGCATTAGCCAATTTAAGACGTTGTCCCAAGAACCAACAAACTTTGAGTCAAGAACGTTTCGAACATAATTCGCCTTTGTTCCAGAATCAGCCCAAGGGCCGCCAGTACCCAACAATAGAAGCTATGAGGACTGAGAACAAGGTTAAGAATCGCTATGGAAACTTGCTAGCCTGTAAGTGTGCATTATTTTCGGTTTTTAATGAGTGACGCAGGGGGAGAGTAAAATTTGTTAAAAATACAACACAACAAAAAGGAATGCGTGTGAAAATTGCCATCTGTGCAATTGTCCTGGCACTTTTTTTTCGTGTATTACGTTCATTTTTGTTTGACTGGCTGTACCCTCCAAGCATATCACCAGAACTGACTTATATCTGTGAATACATGCGTTAGAGCAGCAGCAAAATGTTAAATGAAAGGGATTTAGGGATTAAGCCCTGCGGCGGGTTTGGAGTGTCGACTTAATGGTCGGCACTCAGACGCTCTCCAATCAAGTTGAAAAAAAAAATATATCTACAAATTCTCACAACAGAATTCCTATATCTTCATCGCCATGATCTTGAAGTAACATTAAACATTTTCATGAATATAGCGAAAATGGCGACCACTGTAATTTACTGCAGAATTAGAAACTACAGTGAAGTACGCAACAAATGCTACAGAAATGAAAAAAAATATGCCGGAACTGCATAAAAGCAGCCATTACAGCAAAATTGCCAATAATTTCAGTGACATTTCTTCCATAGCTGCGGCGCTTTTTTTATTTCGAATGGGAACATGAAGAAATTAAAGGTAAATTGACCGGTCTGCCTCAGTAGAGACTAGTAATCGGTGGTAAGGCTTGTATCTGAAACGAGAGGTAAGACAAAAAAGAGTAGTATTGCCGCGAACAGAAGCTACAACGCATGAGTCGGCATATTCTTGTTGCAAAGTGCAGTAAACAAATAACGAATAATGAAAAGAGTTAGGAACGGCAGCCTTCAAACTTTTTAAAATATCTAATACAATAACTACGGTTGTTGCATTCCCTTTATAAAACCGCGGATGTACAGTACGGTCCACTGTTAAAGGGAACATGTGGCCGCGTTGCTGCCGCGCCTTACAAGACACTCCCAAGAGAGCCAGCCAC
The DNA here is from genome assembly GCA_023969395.1 of Amblyomma maculatum. NCBI lineage: Eukaryota > Metazoa > Arthropoda > Arachnida > Ixodida > Ixodidae > Amblyomma > Amblyomma maculatum. Next base: position 80,306 of record JAJIZL010124735.1, on the reverse strand, counting down.
AAATGATTATGCAAGGCGCATGCGCAAATCACGTCTGAGTGCTCTTCCCGAACATGCGCTTTGTGCTGTCCATTCTTGCCCGTGGTGGACGGCATTGCATTGCAAAGTGTTTTAGCCACGCGATTTCATGTTCCCTTTAACAGTGGACTGTACTGTAACCTCACTGATAAGCGTACTGCTCGCTGCGTTGCGCTTCTGGCGTCAGCGCGGTGAAAGTACATATCGGCAGAAGCGGTTTGATACAGCCTTAAGAAAAGGCGTTAAGTTGCCTCCTTCGCCCAATGGAAAGGTCTATAATAAGGAACTCGAACACCTGATACCCTGCGTGTACGCATCTTTTACGGCTAGAGTTCACTAATTCGGAAATTCAGAGCCCAGCAAAATCGCCTAACGCTTGTACGTCCGAGAAGCACAGCTAAACATTTCCCTAGTTCTAGAGAGAGATGAAAGAGTAAGTAAGAAAGGAGCGCTTTCGTTTCCGGGGTCAAGCAGACGGCCTGATGAATGTGTGTTCGTCTACATTGCTGCAAATTTTGGGTTTCCCTAACACGCGCATTGCTCATTGAAGAGAAGCCACCCTTAATCTTCCGGCTTTTACGCGTGATGGAAGCAAGACAGCTGAAACCGCCGTACATCGGTTAACGTATACATTGCCCGATTCGATGGTCACACCTAAAATTGGCCCGGCCTACCCCCAAATGATGGCCTGGGTTATCCGAAAATTGACCTCGGCCCAATTGAACCAAACTGATATGCAATTACAATGGGCCCAGTATACTCCAATGGTCGTACCGAAATTTGAACTCGGCAAACTGGAAACATTTTGCCCGGGTCACCGGAAAATTCACCAATATGCCTAGTCTGAGTGGGGGGTGCTTTCGCACGTGGTACCGCTCTAACCACTTTAAACCGCATATGATGATTTTTTCACACCTGTGTGAACGGCGATGGTGGCTAGTTAACAGCTGGTAATGCATTTACTACTTGTTCTCCCCACCACCAACGGCTCCTGTGTTTGAAAGGTTGTACAAAAATAAAATAAATAACTGTAATAAAAAGCTTAGGGTCGACGCCGCGGTGGTTGTTGTGTGAAGTCGCTAAAGAAAGAGAGAAACAAGCTTGGGACATAAATATCCCTAAGGACTTGCTAACCAATTTCTGAGAGTGTTTCAGTTAAAAATGATATGCGTGGCCACAAAACATTCTCATTAAAAATGTAATGATGATGGCCAATCTCTTCCAGATGATCACAGTCGCGTAAAACTCAAGCCTATACCTGGTGTCGCGTACTCTGACTACATCAACGCCAACTATATCGATGTGAGTACGTAATGACTAGAGTGTAGTTGAAGCACTGATTCATTCTTCTAATATTAACTATCATTTTTCTGTAGGGCTACTGCAGGCCAAAGCGTTACATCGCCACTCAAGGTAAGACTTGCGAAATAATAATAATTTTTAGCAGTAATATCTGCGATATAGGTTGCCGGGTCGCCGGTGTAACTTTCCGCGAAGGAACAAGACATCAATCATTAGCAACATGATAGGTTCTAGCTGTAGCCATAATAACTCACCCACGTTAATGAGATATAAAAATAAATTAGAAGAGTTCAACGCTGCTGAACCGAATATTGAGCGAAAGAAATAGCTGCGGGTGACCGAACATTTTTCTAATTCTTCTTCTTCTTCTTTCCCAGCCCACACATAAAACCCCGCTTTAACCAACCCTTGTGAATCTGCCTTAGTGGCCTAGAAGGGTAACGAAATGCCAAGGTCATGGCAGGCTGATTCTAACATAAGCGTCCCATGTGAAACGAGAGACCCAAATTGGCAGCTCCTGCCAGCCCACATATAATGCCCCTCTTTAATCAAGCCGTATGATCGTGCCTTATTGGGCTCTAGGAGTAACGTGAATGCCAGGGTCCTGGCAGGCTGATTCTGGCATAACCGTCCCATGTGAAACGAGAGACCCGATTCGGCAGCTCCTGTTAGATTGGGGTCGTCTACGGAGGTCGTCTAAAGGTCAAAGGCCAATGGTAGTCACCGCCGTTCCACGCTGAAGGATCAAACTGCGAGCAGTATTGCTTTCGCAATAAAAAGAAATCCAGTAGCAGTGCATTGTAAGGTCTGAGAAGGTATAAACAGCTGCTTTAATATAATAACGTTTCCAGGTCCGAAGCCTCGCACCGTCGATGACTTCTGGCGCATGGTATGGCAGGAGAATGTCTGCAAGATAGTCATGCTGACAGGTGTCGTCGAAAACGGCAAGGTATGTGCGCGCGCATTTTGTGAGGATAGGTAACTGATACCTTTTTCTAAACGTACGTTCGAGTTTCAAAGCAGTCAGGATATTAACGTAGCTATGGCTATACGAATATGACCTATCCTCGCTGCTTAGTTTCGGAATTCTGCAATACTCCACCCTATTAATCTAAGGTGAGGCTTTAGAAACCACACATGACTGTCTGTCATAATTGTTCGCACTGTGTGTTATAGTAACTGAGCACTTGCCTCGGCTTACGAGTACAAACGATAATAGTTTACATTTTAAAGATAATCTTTACTTCTACGATTAAAATCGACTTAAATTTTCGATCGAGCTTGTATTGCCAATGGGGCAGAAGCCATTGAAAACTAATGGGAAAGAAATTGTTTCGATATGAAAGCTTTAGATTACATTTGAGTTTTTGGTTGTGAGTTATTTTTCTTCTCAAAACTATGGACGCCTAGTTTTCGGTAATATATCCTATCAAATATGCCAGATGTTGAAAAGCCGAGTTTGGCTTCCTGTACACTGCCGCAGAACAAGTGTGAGAAGTACTGGCCCGAGAAGACGGCCAGCTACGGCGATATCCAGGTGCACTTCATCGCCGAGGAGACGTTCCCAGACTACGCAATCCACCAGCTGCACATCACGTTGGCGGACACTACGCGCGAGGTCAAACACTTTCACCTCACCTCCTGGCCGGACCACGGGGTGCCCCTGTATCCGAACACGGTGCTTACCTTCAGGAAAAAGGTCAACCAGTACAGGACTTTCAATGAGGCCCCCGTGGTCGTTCATTGCAGGTGAGTCAATTAACTGTCCTCAGACATTTAATTATCATTGCGAAAGAATAACTGGCGATTATACGTCTAAATCATGGTCCAGAAAGTACCATCTGTCATGTCTACAATGTCTACCTGTGTTGAATTGCCTTGTATGATACTGCTGGGGTAAATCAGTCACTCTCGGCACCATGCTGCTGATCTAGTGGAAAGTCCAGCTACAACATATTAGAGAGATTTAGCATACCATGATCTGCGATCCGCCACCGTGACACTCTACCGCTCGTGGGCGGGGCGTATAAGCTGATTGTTTCTGATGCGCCAAGTCAATGTGCCGACATCAAGTATGTGGCGCCATCTATCGGCATGAAAGTGATCTGGGCATGCGCAATGGAACGCGCGGTGGCGGATCACGGTGTGCTAAATCTCTGTATTGCTAGCTCCAAGGAACGGTTGATAATTAAATTAGTGTTCTGCATATCGCTTTGCCGTATCGCTTCTTTTCGACATACTTGTTGAATCACCACGCACAGGTTTGCTGAGCGTGCCTTGAATACTGTCGCAGGATCATGTCTGCGGTTGATCGTGCTACGGGTCTGGTATGGTTACTAACGATGTACGAGCCCTACCTGGACAGCAGATGTCATTTTCTAGAGAAGTCCACATCAAAGCCCAGTTCCAGCTTGTGCAAAGTATTAGCTAAGGTTTACAGAAGGAGAAGACGGGTATTGGTAGTGACGACTCAAGACACCGACAGCGGCCTCGACATCGTTCACCTCGGAGAAATGTGCTAAAAGAAATGTCGTGGCTAAACTTCTAAATAGTTTGCATGTTGCCACACGCTCGAATTTTGCAGTGTTGGAAAGCCTTCACGTCATAACTACCACCAAAACCTCGGCCCAGAGACCATCCGTCCTGTCACTAACGTTCGTATTCAATTTAGTAGCCTATGACAGGTCATTAGCCGTGATGCCTGTGTTGGTATTAGCTGAATTTAAGTGCTTGCTAGTTTGTACATTTCACAGCCTCACATAAAGATCCGAACAGCATCGCTAAAGCTTTTAACGCGATAGCATTAAAGGATCCATTCATCGAAAACCCGGCGAAACTCAAGAGCATGACACTGCACGCGGTAATAGGCAGCTGACATAGTCGCGCACTGGATGGCCGTAGAGTCGCCTGGCGTTACGTTTGGCAGGAACTGCCTACTCGGGTCTCTTTTTTGACATGGAAGGGTGATATGAAAATCAGTCTTCTGGGACCCTTGAATTCACATTATCCCTAGACCATACAGGTACAAATTTGAGGTTCAGTTAAAGCGGGAGTATATGTTGGCTGGTTGCCTATGCTATCACGGCATACTGTTAATGGCACAGCTTAAGTGTCGCTCATAATTTTTGCTGGCAATATGGTTTTCAATTCCTGGTTTGAAAGAACACTACAGTTCGGATTAAGACCTTCTTGGCCACCACACACCACCTTTATTTATTCACATGTGTTCATTAGTAAAGAGGCGACCACCTGAAGCTATGACAAATTCGTTCATAAACTAAACGGTCAAATAATTTTTGGATCATTAAAGGTTTCCTTAAGAAACCTATCCTATCGTACTGGGTACATCGTTCGCAGCGCCGGTATTGGTCGTACTGGAGCCTACATCCTTCTAGACAACCTTCTGGAGCAGGCGCAAGCCGAAGGCGTGGTGGATGTCGTCGGACAGCTGTCGGCCATGCGACAAAACAGAATGAACGTTGTCGAGACGCTGGTAAGTTTGCCACCAAGCTTTCAAACAAAACCGGTTTTCGCGATCTCTCAACCCTAATGGCCAACATGCTGACAGTCGCAAAGTTCCAAAGGCCGTGGAGTAAAAACGGCAGTTAGGTCGACATTTAAAGATTCTTGACCGACAGAGGCTTTGTTAGTGCCAAAAAAACAACAGCTAATTAAAACAGAGGGGCCACAGAATTTTTAACACATAAACTTCGTCCTCGTAATTGTACACCATCAAACGCTATTATACATCTTAATGATATTAAGAAAACAAATATGAATTCAAGTAGCAGGAGATATTTGCAGTGCCAGCATGTTTCTTTAGATAACTGAAATTTAAGATTTAACTGCACTACTTTCGACAGCTATAGGGCAAAATTTTCTAGGGGATTACAAACAAAGAAAAACCGATCGGTAGACAAATGTAGACAAAAGATTGTCAGGTGATGGAGACAAGGTCGATGACACAAATGAAGAGTCTGTGAGTGCACTGAAGAAACTCTTGATTGCGCTGACTGCACCCGCAATAGTGAACTAAGCAACTCGGCGGCGGCGATAGCAACAAACGTGCTCGTCGATCGTCGGCTAAGAATGCCTGTCGCACACATCAACGCTCAATTTAAAGGCCGCTCAGAACCATCTAGATAACGTCGCAAACTGTTACTAGCACGACCTAGAACATTGTAGAATCATATGCGAGTGGCTATATAATCTTCGAGACAGATCGCTGTGCATCTTGCGCGACAAAGAAACTGATAAAGGTACGTCTCGCGACATCGAGCATTAACAAACTACGAATACAGAATTGATAGGCGTGCCAGAATCACAGTGATAAGACCGCATGCCGGCGGCTGCTATGAAACAACAAATACAGTTGAAGGTTTCGCGGCAATATTGTCACAACATTCATAAGCGGCGCCGCCTTAATATTCTCAACATTGTGTGAGAACACTGGCAGTTGGACAGCACTATTTGTTTACACCTAGCCTATTTTTACATTTGCGCATTCATCGTTATGCTTGGTGTATATTCAAATCAATTGAAAATGCTAAGCTCTCGTTTCTAGTGTTTTGCTACCCGTTGTTAGCTCGTCGAAATCTTGCACTGAAAACTCCATTCTAAAATCTTCCCAATATTTCCAATTACAGGAGCAGTACAACTTTGTACATCGGGCTCTAATGGAGAGCGTTTGCATCCGTGACCACAGCGTTCCTTGTAGCAAGTTTTCTGACCGCTACCGTGAACTGCTTTCGGTTGACGAGACAACAGGAAAGAGCAACATTGTAAAAGAGTTTGAGGTAAGGGGCTATAAGACAGTATACGTAGGCAGTTGAGGTTTTTCACATTTTTCGCACAGAGGTGTACACAACAATTTACAGCAGTAAATCCTGATAAAATCGTCGTAGTATGCTAGGCAGTTATAGTATAGCGCGATCTGCTCCCGCGGGTTCTATGGCGCATGCGTAGATCGCCTTGAGAGCGCCAGATGGCGCCTCATGCTGGTGGGCGGCTCACTCTCTTGTCACGCCGGGACCAATTTGTGTGCGTGCACTTGGGTCGCAGTAATTGATCGCGGACCTTGCTTTGCTATAATTCTCTGTTGTGCCTGAAAATATGTTAATCATCTTGCACGTAAATAAAAATATTATCCTGTGAGACCAAGAATAAGGGGGATGCCCGAGGCCCTTCATACAGTAGTGTTCTTGATGATACTACTGCCAACAGGGATAATGAATAAACGCAAACAATGGATGAGCATTTTTTTTTCTTTTCGCACAGGAGCTCAAGTCTCTAAAACCGTGGTTCACGCCAGCAGACTTCACAGCAGCAAGTGACCCTGCAAACTTAAGGAAGAGTCGTGATGCATCCGTGCTTGCTCGTGAGATACTACCTTTTATGCCGTGCGTTACGTGAGCGTTTCTTCCTTGCTCCATCGCGGTGCATGTGAGCGCACCTCCATTACTAATCAGGCCTAAGGCTAGTCACATCTTCTACACTACCTGAAGCCACTCAGCTAGCTTAATTTTACTATTGTGATTTGGAAAGGCACACATTATTAACAGATAATAAAAACGCGAGCCTGTCTGCAGCGGGCACCTACGTAACCGGCGAGAGTTTCTGCACGTACATCTTGCCAATGAGTTTTTATGTGGCAAAGGCTGCATGCTGCATGCTATATTAGCATGCAGGCTCCGGTAATGCTGCATGCTCTATGGCAAAGGCTACATGCTGTATTAGAATATTCAGTTCGTTTGCAATATCTGTCGTGAAAATCTTGATGTGTGCGTATCATTGCAAAGGAATGTTTCAAAATTTCCAGCGCGATCATACGCGTGCTGAATTGCGTAAAATACTGTGCGTGCCAATTCCACTCTTACCTCCGTCGGCCGCACATTAATGCTTGCCCTAAAGCGTTATTGTCTGAAGGATAGGTGAACACGATGGCATTATAGGCTAACTTTTCGAAGACGAACTTGGTATTGGTGGCACGATAATTTCTATTGGCTGAAAGAGCCTGTGACGTCACATTCCTCCTAGCCCATGTTAAAAGCAAACTGCGAACTTTGCCGATGGAAGTAGATTACGTTAACTGCACAATAAGGAAAATTGTTTATCGGTGGAATTGAAGAATGTAGACTGAGTTTCTTGTTTCGTGAAGCGAGTGCCTTGTTGGAACATGTGGGTGCGCCAACGCTGAAGGGAAAGAGTGGTGTTGCCGAGAAAACGAATTCCGGGAGAGTGATTTACGTGGCAAGGTTTCTTCGCGTCTAGCACCGAGCCAGCTGTGCGGTGACAAGCAGAAAGAGGTATCCTTGGTTAAGGTAAGAGGCTTTAAAGACGACAGTGAATGTTTTGCTAAGGCTTTACGGAGGGCTTTACACAGAGAAATCCCCGCACGCTATCGCGTTGCGATCCTATTGGGGTTATAATAGGTTCTCCCTTTTGTTTTTTTGCTCTCTTGATGAAATGATAAATCGACTATTGTCACTTCGTTGAAGTTTGTGTGGACAACCGTGAACTTTTTGTTACAGGCGCGAGCTGGGTTTCTTTAAGAATAGCGCTGATTTTAGCGAACGTGAAAGCGCAAGCCTTGCTTTAGTGCAGTTCATCTGAGCGGCAACCTGTATGCCGAGGTTGACCTCTATCTTCGAGATGAACTGAAAAGCATAATACAATTAAGCGATATTTTTCCTGCGTTGCTGTTTACTAATTATCTCTCCTTTCTCTTAGCCGACCGATGCAGACCTCTTCTACGGGACGGGACTTTTGTAAATGCTGTTTACGTCAACGTAAGTAAACGTCCGCGATCAAATACCTGGTGAACCCGGACAAGAATTAGCGGCATTTGCTGAACTGACTTTTTTTTTATGCGTGACAAAATATGACACAGAAGCAGCAGCTAGTTTTTCAGGTGTACTAATTCAGCTTCCAGGCTGATTTGCTGACATATTTTGAACATAGAAGCTACATAAACTATCAGGTAGCCTGTCTTAATGTCAAAACTTAAACGACCGATGCGGTGCTTACATATACCATAGAAATTATATGGAACATCCCGGTGAATCTCGCAACAAAAATTGAGGGAAGTGGTAATTTCCGAGCAGTTTCACGGCAGGGGAGTGTCGCAAACAACAGGAGAGGCTTTGAGGCAACAGTATGATGAAGACATGTTGAGCCTTTAGCCGGAGTTGCAATCCTCACTTTTCAGTTGGTGCTGGAAGTCCTGCACGGTCATTCATGTGTCTACGTTGATGTTAATGACGCACCTTCTTTTCGCCCTGAAATGATGCTTGAGACAATTCTAAGGTATTTCGTTATCAGGACTGTTTTTGGTTTCGTGCCCCGCCGGGGTGGTGCAGTGGTAAGACGCCCGACTACTGTGCCGGAGTACCCGGGTTCGATCCCGACCTCGGCGGCTGCGTTTCGATGGAGGCGAAACGAAGAGGCGTCCGTGTGCTGTGCGATGTCAGCGCACGTTAAAGATCCCCAGGTGGTCGAAATTACTCCGTAGCCCTCCACTACGGCTCCTCTTTCTCTCTTTCCACTTTCACTCCCACCTTCCTCCCTTCCCTTACGGCGCGGTTCAGGTGTCCACAGCTACAAGTGTGACAGATACTGCGCCTTTCCCTTCCTGTGAACCATTATTATTATTATTATTATTATTATTATTATTATTATT